>CM076583.1:32083522-32146967 GCA_034641835.2 Pinus albicaulis | reverse complement strand
GTGCCTAGCACCGGTCTTAGCTACACCAGACTTCACAAAAACCTTTATTGTGGAATGTGATGCCTCAGGAAATGGAATTGGTGCAGTTTTAATGCAGGAAGGAAGACCCATTGCTTTTGAAAGTGGTCCAATCAAAGGAAAGTATTTACAGAAACCTATTTATGAGAAGGAAATGTTAGCAATACTGCATGCACTAAAGAAATGGCGAACTTACCTAATGGGAAGACACTTCAAGGTAAAAACTGATCATGATAGTCTTAAACACTTTTTGCAACAAAGACTATCTTCAGAAGAGCAGCAAAAATGGGTCACAAAGATGTTGGGTTATGACTTTGAAATAATCTACAAAAAGGAAAGCTTAATGTTGTTGCAGATGCACTCTCAAGAAAGAATGAAGAGGTGGAAGCATTGCTTTGTGCCATTTCTATTATCCAACCAGATTGGATAACCGAAGCCAGAGATGAATGGAAGAAGGACAAAGATGTATGGACACTCATTCAAAAGTTGCAGCAAGATCCTAGTACATCTGATACATTTAGTTGGAAAAATAATTCCTTATGGTACAAAGATCGCTTATATCTTTGTAAAAATTCCCAACTAAAACAAAAGATTCTTCTGGAATTGCACACTTCTCCTTTAGGAGGACACTCAGGATTTTTAAAAACTTACCACAGGGTGAAGAAAGAATTTTTTTGGGATGGCCTTAAATCTGATATTCGAAAGTTTGTGGCGGAATGTTTGGTTTGCGAGCAGAATAAAGTGGAAACAATTAAGACCCCAGGACTTCTACAACCTTTATCCATTCCAAGTCAACGTTGGGAGGAGATTTCAATGGATTTTATCACAGGTTTACCTAAGTCCGAAGGAAAGAGTGTCATCATGGTGGTAGTTGATGGGCTTACCAAGTATGCACACTTTTGTGCATTATCTCATCCATTTAAAGCAAGTACAGTTGCTACTACATTTATGGACAGAATTCAAAAGCTACATGGAAGCCCAAGGGTTATTGTGACCGACAGAGATCCCATTTTTACTGGAAATTTTTGGACGGAGTTATTTTCTTGTTTGGGTACTCAATTAGCTCATAGCTCATCTTATCATCCTCAATCTGATGGTCAAGCTGAGATAGTAAATAAATGTTTGGAAGGATATCTTCGTTGTTTTGTATCTGATAAACAAACACAATGGGTCAAGTGGTTACCTCTTGCTGAATGGTGGTATAACACTTCCTTCCATCCTGCAGCAAAAATGACCCCATTTATGGCACTTTATGGATATCATCCACCATCCATCACATCATCTTTAAGGGAAAATTCGAAGGTTCAAGCGGTGGAAGATCACATCGAGCATCAGCAAGAAGTTCTCCAACTCTTAAAGGATAACCTGAATTTGGCACAAAATCGAATGAAACAACAGGCAGATCAACATCGTAGCGAGCGAAGTTTTGATGTAGGAGATTGGGTATTTTTACGGCTACAACCATACAAACAAATGTCCCTCAAGCAAGCAAAGAAGGATAATAAATTATCGCCAAAGTACTATGGTCCTTACAAGGTGTTGCAAAAGATTGGTACTATGGCATACAAATTGGAGCTTCCTACTTCTTCGCGAGTACATCCGGTTTTCCATGTTTCATGCTTAAAGAAGGTTATAGGTGAATATCTTCCAGTTCAAACAGTATTGCCAGAACTTGATGGGGAAGGGAAGATCATATTGGAACCTGAAGCAGTCATAGAAAAAAGAACTCGACAACTACGGAATCGATCAATTTCAGAGTATCTCATCAAGTGGAAGAACTTACCCACTGAAGATTCTCCATGGGAGGATGAGAATTTTATACAGAAGCACCCGGAGCTACTCAAGTGTTGAGGACAACACTTTTTTGAAGGAGAGGGGCATGTTAGGTCCCTATATCACTAGTATAGGCCCTTATTATTGTTAGTGTAAACCCCTTATTGTTATTATTGTACCCTTGTAACCCCATTTTGTTATTATTGTGCCCTTAAATTATTATTGTTAGGTCGGCTAGGATTACATTGTGGCCCACTAGGATTACATTATGGCCCCATGGACTCCTATATATAGAAAGGAGGTTTTGTAAATTGTATCATCCAAGAATTTTTCATTTATGTAATGTATTGGAGATTTCCCCCTCGAAGTGGCTCATTTCTAAGGCATTGATATCTCTTTTCTTCTCTTTTTGGAGCTGGTTACACAACGGCATTCGCCCTGAGCTCTTGCGAGACGGCTTGTTCGCCCTCGGCTCTTGCGAACAGCATTCGCCACTGGATTAGCCCTCGGCTCTTTCGAAACGACATTCGCCACTGCATTCGCCCTCGGCTCTTGCGAACAACATTTTCCTCGGCCATTTTACCCTCAGAAAATCAAATGTCATCTCCCTTGAAATCGAAGCACATGAAGCAACAAGAATGATGGAAGAAATGAAGAAGCAACTAGTTATGAAAGATGAAGATTGTGAAAAGTTGAAAGGAGAAATTGTCTTTCTTAAAAAGGAAGTTGACTTGCTGAATAAGAACTTGAAAAGCTCTCAAACCCTAGATGACATCCTAAGTCATCAAAGGTCTCCCCTTGATAAATAAGGTCTTGGCTATGCAGGTGAATCCTCAAGCAAGAATGATAATGCTTCAAACAACAAAGATGTGAGGAACCTAGAAAGAAATGTTGATGCTCCCAGTTCCAGGAAAGGCAAGGAGAAGAATCAAGACAACAACGGAAGAAATTCTACTCCAAGGAGACTTGTTGATGGTGTCAAGGATGCAAGAGGTAATGGATATCATCAGAGGATGCCAAGGCATAATGACTTTGGAAGAACATCAAGGCAATCTCCATCCTCCAGGAACCAAAGTATATTTTTTGGTTATTGTTATTCTTGTACAAACTTTGGGCACATGGCAAAAGATCGTAGGGCATATCACAAAGACAATTATAATGGTCCCCGTCAATCTCCTAGAAGCAATTTTGCAAGAAGAAGTCATGATTTCTTATTCATGAACAAGATAGAGTGCTTCAATTGCCATAACATTGGACATATGGCACGTGATTGTAACTTGACTTGGGCCTCTACACAAGCTAGAACCATGCCAAAGAAAAAAGTTACACAAGTATGGAGAAGGAAGCAAGTTGAATCTGGAAGTCCCTTGAACACTTCAGCCAACAACACATGTTGTTGACTTGAAGAATTCATCCTTGATATTTCAAGTTTTGATGATGAGACTGCCAAAAAGGAGACCATGCATATTGTTAGGGGGAGCTTGTGATTCTTAACTATCCTTGCTGAAATTATCCAAATGTTGATGAATCACGCATGGACAATCTTGAAAGATCATTTCCATTGAAGAACATGATCCGTTACTCGCCCAATGCACCATTGTTGAAGATGTCTTCCACTTGATCAAAAGGATGCAATCTTTCTTGTCGAAAGAAAAAACAAGTGCTAGTAGAGTTTATGCAGGCAGGGGGAGTCGATTGACCATTTACATAAAGATATGCAAAGGCTTAGGGGGAGCAAGTTCATTGAAGAGCACAATGACAACAAGAGTAACATACCTATGGAGGACTACAATTCAATGATTCATGAAGAAAAGAAGCAGCTTGACAGGGGGAGTATTCGGGCACCCCATTTTCCATTGATGTCAAAGGGGGAGAGAATGTTGAAAGGGAAAGAATATTTCCATCAATGACAAAGGGGGAGACTGCTAATCTAGGTTGTCATTGATGATGTTAGTGACCAAGATGGCAAATATTCTTGAAGATGCCAAAGGATGATTACAAGCGATTACAACTCTTAATTAAGATGTCAAGACACAAATGAAGTGTCAATCATGTATCTTGATGATCATAATGGAAGACTACCATATCACTGCACTTGATGAAGGACATGATGATGGTGACCCTATGTTGAAGAAGGCTAAGGCATGATTATGAAGACAATCAACGGAGAAATCAAACCATGAGGCTCTACACTTAAAAGCATTCTTCCCTGCCTCCATTTCTGCACTCATAAATAATCAGTCACATTAAAAAATATATTTTGCTACCTTAAGAGGCAAAATTCCTTAATGAAACCTACACCATCTTGAAGAGCACAATTTTCCCTTTCTAACGAGCTATCACTCGCCCTCTAACTCCTTCTAGTTTGAGAGAAAATTGATTTTCAAGTTTGAATATAATATTTTTAAGGCTAGCCGACCTAAGCCTAACTGTCTAAGTCGGCTTGACCACCATGAGACGTGTCCCTTCGTTGGAGGTCGAAATCTGTATAAATACAAGTGTGAAAACTCATTTTCTAACATCCAGTTTGGTGATCTATTCGTAGGAGCACAAAAATTATAGGAGGCCGAGGAGAAGTTTGTTGTGTGGGTAATTTTTGCGTTGAGTTATTTCCTTCAAAGCTCAGACTACAGACCTTGGACAGTCATCTGAAGAGGCCCGGATTAGTGGGCTGTGAAGGCTTGAACAGACCTGTAAGAGACTTAAATTATTGGCTCAGACTATACCTAGAATCATTGCTATACCTCGGATCTGAGGATAGACATCTATGAAGGATCAAACTCATAGTCCTAATTGGTGTCAGACAGGGTTATTATTTCTGTGGTGGATACCTTCTTTACCTTGGACTGTCTTTAAGAATTGAAACTCGGACAAGATCTCATCTCAGACTTGCGGAAGGAGGATAGCAGACACATGTTTGTAACAACTCAGATTAATTGAGACTTCGGATCAATGACCATCTACAGGAATTCGGTTCAGTGATATAAGGGCTCGGACCTGTGGAGCTTGGGTTATACACCAGATCAAGGACAATCATTTGGAGAGGACCTGTAGTTTAAAGGCTCAGACTTGCAGCCATAGCCCAAGAGGCTCAGACTTGTTAATAAACTTCAGACCCGTGGAGAAACTAAGGGCTCGGACTAGTGATATTACAACTCAGACTTGTGGACAATGTTCTGCAACCTTGGCCCTATGGAAGTGTGACACTATAACTTAGACTTTTGTCAAGTTTATGGAGCTTGGTGGAGTCTCCTCTAGGGAACGAAATTGAAACAACGGATCAATCTTTGAAGAATTTTGTTGCAGACCATTTGAGGCTTCCCAAGAATCCTGGAGATCCCTTGGATTTACTCTTGAAGAGCTTATTGAATCCAATTTGAAGGAAGACTATTGAATAGCTTGTGACACCTTTGGAGCAGAGTTACAGTAGAAGGGAAGTCTTGGTGAAGTATTGACTAGACCTTACTATAATTGTTGTAATAGAATTGCAGCATTGTTTGATGAGTTCCATGGAGTAGCTCTAATGAAGTGTCTTGAAGGTTTATTGAAAATATTTTATTGAAGACTTGAAGTCTTGTTGAAACAATTTCTTGAAAGAAATCTGATGACTTAAGAATGTTGAAGCATCTCTAATATTGTTGGAGGTCTCTTGAAGTCCAGTGTGTAGATTTTTGGGAAGACTTCTTGATAGATACAAACTGGAGCTGATCTTGGAGATTCTTGGAGACCATGATGCATTGTTGAAAGCCCTCATGAGGTGACCTTGGAGAAATTGTTTGGGTACGATGAAGAGCAGTGGTGACACCTTCTACGAAGAAAAGGTTGTCATTGATGACGTGATGTGTAGATTACAGTAAAGAGTAAGTTGAAGATTGTTAGGGCTTGTTGAAGAAGACATTGGGAGCCGTAAGTATAACCAAATATATATTGACAAAATGAAGCAGGAGGTTGGAGCCTCATAGAGACAAGGTTGGTGCCTTGGAAGATAGGGTTGGAGCCCTAGAGGATAGGAGTCCTCAAGAGACCAGGTTGGAGCCTGTAACAGATATAGGGTTGGGGCCCTTGAGGTTGGTGCCTCAGAATTGACAAGGTTGGAGCCTTGGAAGTCCAAGTCGGTGCTTGGAAAATACAAGTTGGAGCCTGGGAGATTGAAGATTGGTGTCTTCATCTAGGGTTGGAGCCCTACATATATTGTACTTGATTTATTGTAAAGAAGAAATTAATAAAAGCATTTACTCTTATTGTTCACTTTGTGTTCTAAATATAGGTGATCTAACTCGTAAAAATAACAATTGAAAAGAAATACTGATTCACCCCCCTTTCAGTATTTCCAACACTCTCCAGGCCTGTCAAAGTTGCGCGTTACCTGCTACAGTTGTTAGCAAATTCTCTAATAGCTAAAATTTGAAGACTACGGGCTCATTTACATTAACCCATTTTGCATTTGGTGAACTTGAAGTGCAAATAGATGAAGAGCATGGTGCTAATGGACCTTCTTCACGCTTTCGGGTATTTAGTTTTGAGAGTAACCCTGGTGCAAGTAAGCGTTAATATATCATATCCATATATGTTATGAATTGAATACATTTTGTTTGTTAAGATTATGTGTGGAATACCATATGGATTGCATTGAATCTGGTTGAGTGTTGAATTCCGAGCGGTGAATATATTTTCTTGTCGTTGCTTCATGTGTATTGTCGAAAGCATTAGAATCTGCTCCATTGCAGGAAACCGCTCAGTAGCGGTATCAGAGAGCGACCAGGGCCGTTCATTGCATAGTTTTTCTTTGCATGCATCCAATACCTGTTGCTTCCGATGCATTGAAGCGTGGCCTACTCCACCTAGAAATCATAGTATTTAGTGCTAAGAATGTTGGCGCTGTTTAGTTTGATTGGTTTATATCAATGTGGAAAAAGTCGAAGTCGGGATTAAATCGGCAAGGGTCCAAAAGTTGAAAAACTCGGCAAAGTCGGGAGTTTTTTGAAAAAGTCGACAAAAAGTCGGCAAAACTAAAAAAATACAAAAATATTCATATTTTGAAAAAATCTCGATTTTTTGGAAAAAATCCCAATTTTTTGGAAAAAACCCCAATTTTTTCAAAAAAAATTTAAAAAATTATTAAAGAAATTACCTCACTCACGATTTTTTGGAAAATGCCGGCAAAAAGTCGAGACTTCGAGGATAAAATCGCGACTTTTTCAGGGATGAAAAAGTCGGCAAAAGTCGACCGATAAAGTCGGCTCAAGGAAAAATTCGAGATTTTTTCAAAAAGTCGGGACTTTTTGTTGACTTTTTCCACACTGGTTTATATGTGTGTTTCCGAGCCAAGGAATTCAATAGTGCGAAAAAAAATGGTATGTTGAAGGATGGAACCTGAGTTGAAGACCATGTTGCGATGAATGCTAGAGTTACGGTGTGTTTCCTTGGACCTCTACACCAATCCGATCATTGCGGTGTGCTCTCCCTCATTGGAGTTACGATGCACTCTCCCTCATTCAATCGATCCCTCAGTAAAACCCGTACTCACGCCACTGCTGCGTTCATACTCTCCCTCTTCCCAACTCTGCTCCCGTGGCTTAGGAGCCACTGTCGGCCTGCCTTTGCTTCGCCCTCCACCATGGCATCATAGACTCCGATTTGGCGTGGCCATTGACAGTAACGAGGCCATGGTCAAGAGATTTCTCCATGAGATTAACTTAATGTAAGATTTTCCATAAAATGGTGTAGGCCATAGAGATGCTCGCGTTGTAGTTGTGCTCGCTCCAACATTTATATTCCTCGACACTTTTCCTCGCAGATACACACAACGATGTCTATATATTTCGATATTGCTCCATTTCAATCTCAGTTTTGATTATCCTCCTCTGCAACTCTCAAAATTACCTTGGAAAAGTTTCTCTGATTCTTTAATTTCATTGACAATGTGATGGGTTTTATTAGGGTTTAAGACACAAATTTGGAGATTTCTCTACAGCTACAATAAATTAATAACAAAAAAAAAAAAAAAAGTGTCTGTAAAGGTTTATCATGGTGCTTTGATCCTTGGGTTTTATTAGTTTTTGGAATTCTTTCAATCGGTTTTGTGTAACTCCTACAAGTCTCCGTGAACGATGCATCTTGTTGAATGCTAAAACAAACAAACAAAAAAACAGTTACATAGAGTTGCATTGGTTAAAGATTGGTAGAATGGTGAACTCCGCCTATACGATTTGTTGCAGATCCTGCTCCTCTTCCACAACAACAACAACAGATTGTAAAATGCCAACACTGTGATCGAGTTGGCCATATGAAAGATCACTATTTCGATCTTCACCCATGCAAGCATTGTGGTCGGCACACCCATTCTTCACACAGATGCTTCAAAAACAAGCCTCTTGCAAGAACAAAGATTCATCTTAAATGGATCACTTCTTGGCAATGGGCATCAACGGCCAAGAAGATGTTTAAGTCACATGTCAAAACTTGTTCTAGAATATTGAACAATCTTGCAGTTGAGTTTTCGCCATCGTCTCACCTTGTACCTGACAGGGGGGAAAATGGTGGTCATCTACAAGCTTCGAAGCCACATCAAGCGAGCCTGAGCCACAACCTGTCATCCCAGATTCAGAGTTGTAGCCAGAGACACAGCAGTTCAAGCGAGCCTGAGCCACAACTTGTCATTCCAGATTCAGAGTTGTAGCTAGAGACACAGCACTTCAAGCGAGCCTAAGCCAAAATCTCTCATTCTAGATTCAGAGTTGTAGCCAGAGACACAATAGTTCAAGTGAGCCTGAGCCACAATCTGTCATTACAGATTTAGAGTTGTAGCCAGAGACATCCATGCCCATGAGCAAGGCAACAACATTTTCGCAAGCACAATAGTTATTAACAATCTTACAAATGAGAGCCCAAGGCTCACTTATATAAGAGAATGTGAGCAAATCCCAATGAAGAACCAAATGCCAAGTGGTGAGAGGGAAGAGATCGCGAGACAAATTTGAATTTGGGATTGGAGCTCCAATGCCAAGTGTAAAAAACAATTTCTAGCAAGTGGGCATCATTTTCTTCTTCCCTTACGTGCCAAATTCGAATTTTATGATGGAATGACTAGTGTATATGGGTGGTAACCCATGTGGGGACAATTTCCCAAAAAACTCTCCACCAAATATTCTCCCAAATCCTCCCAAATGTGCATTAACTTCACAAATTCGAATTTCCAACTAAGCAGTTCTCATTTAATGCCAGAAATTTGATTTTATTTGAGCACATGTCCTTTCCTTGATTTTAGGAGTCCACGTCACCTTGGGACTTCACTTTAACTCCTCCATAATTTCTCACCTCATTTCCACAACATTTAGCATGTGTGGATATTTATTTTTTTCCATTTATTTAATTTCTGGCGTAATTAATTGTCATATTTCCCACTAAATTTAGGAAAAGTGAGTTTTGAGGATTCAAAACACATTTTTAACCCCTCAAAGTGTGTCATAGTAGAAATTTGAGGGTGAGAGGTGTAATTTTGATTACTCATACCCCATGCAACTTCTCTAGTAAACACTTATTAGAATTCAATTACAATTTTTATTGCAATTTTTGACTTGTTGGAAATCTAAAAAAATTAAAAAATCACTACCTAGACCTAACCAAATTCCACGAAATTTTTTATGTGATCTAGTATGGTAATATACATTGACTCTAGACACTAGGAATCACCAAAGCCCTCACCATCAAGCCGTACTCCGGCTTTGGGGTAAAATTAGAGGAAAAAACTGAATTAATTATTAAGTCTTGGTGGGGAGATGATAATTAACCTAGTAAAAAAAACCTCCCAAAGAACCTCCCAAAGTAATACTCACTTGTTGGCAAGGTCCCAAGCTACCTAGGCCTATTACAGATTCAATACTGACTCAAAACTCATCATTACTAGCATCACTTATTATGATTCCCCGTAGGGTGTGGAATCTGGGTAGAAGAGAAAATGATGAGAAGTAGAAGTAGAGTTTTAAAACTATGGTGATATGATGATATATGATAGTACAAGCATCCTTTGGTTCATCCTTGGGCATGGAGTCTTCATATAATCATCAGGTGCCACTACAGTGGTTAAAGAGTGATCTCCTGGTTCATCTCTTTAGATTCAATCTCATCTATAGTTTTTACAGATTCAAGTGTTGTATATTCAATAATTTCGTCCTCTTTGACATTAAGGTCAACTCCTATTGTAGGCGTTGAATCTAGTGTTTTAAAATCCTTCAGCAATTCTATAAATAATCATTTTATTTCTTGCAATGATTCTCAAATTTCACTTAATCTTTTGAAATGTGTCCTTGATTTCAGGACATGGAGTACAACAGTGTTCCACGGGGATGCGTCGCCTAGGGTCAGGTGCACACAACCCTCGCACCCCAAGCACCAGGGATGGAGGGATTTCTAGGGGTGTGTTTCCGCACACACCCCTTTTGGGGAGTCGTGGGGAGACGCAGGGGGGTACATTTCCCCAGTGTGGGGGACGTGACTCCCCAAAAGGGGTGCTTCTAGGTCTCCTCTCTCAAATTTGTGTAATAACACAATATAAAAAAATTTGAAAATTCAAGTATTAAAAAACTTTAAAATAAATAAAAAATAAAACTAAACAAAAAATTAAAAAGTTAAAACTTACCTAGGTTAACTTACCTATTCATTTCCCAAATTCTCTTGCCCTTCGTCAAGCTCTGCTAAGTGCTCTCTTGCTGTTGTCGAGTTGTGTTCTCCTGTCACTGTCAAGCTTTGTTCCCCTGCCATTGAGCTCTACTCTCTTGCTCTTCGTCGAGCTGTGCTCACCTGTCACTGTCGAGCTTTTCTCTCCTGCCATCGAGCTCTACTCTCTTGCCTGTCGTTGAGCTCTTCTAGAATGATGAATGAAGAATTTAATTTTCAAATCAAAGTAGATTATAGAATAATGAATGATGAATGATAAATGATATGGATCAATGTATTTGATTATCTCATTATTTAATCTCATGGTATGGATTAATGATGAGTATGTCATATGAATGATGTATGTATCAAAATGAATGATGAGGATGGATCAATGTATGTCATTATTTAATTCAATTAAGAATTTAAATTTTATGTGTGGATCAATGTATTACTATTAGTCTAATTATGCTTTCATTATTAAATATGAACTTGAATTATATATATATATATATATATATATATATATATATATATATATATACCTCGACGTCCTCTGCACCCCTGAAATTTCCTTAAAATTTGAGGGTACTCCCACACGTTCCCCTCTGTGCATCTTGTCACACCCATGTCTCCCTGCGCTAGAGTCTTGGTGGAACATTGGCATATAATGATAGCCTAACATGGCTCTGACCAAGTGAATAAAAAACACACCGCTCTGATACCAATGTAGTAAACAAACAATGTTTTGTTTATTACTAAAGAAGAAATATATTTATAATAAATGTCTTGATAGATATATAATTGATAAAATGATAGAAGGAATGAATTACAATGAGGGGTCCCATTATAAATACTAGGCAGGTGCCCTTTCATATGAAGAGACATGTCTTTTTGATAAAACACACATTTACATCTTTTCATTAATTATTATCTATTATTATGTTTTTTACATTCTTTCGTTCTTATTAAATATTATTTTTGCATTTTCGAGCATTATATCATGGGATCATCACTTTTTATGTGAAGTCTTTGTCTATGCACTGCTTCATCCATTAAATTGAACTGCATGTCAATGAAAATATACTGCAGAGTAATGGAAAAGGAACGTCACGTTCAGGGCTTTATATGTTCAATCTTCACATCCTTAGTTGGTGGAGGTGACATCGACAAGCTTTTAGTAGGAAACAACAATTTGGAGATATAATGGTGGTTCTGAATTAATCGCAAATAGAGATGAAGTTGAAATATAATGTGCAGAGCAATGTGATAGTCATCAAGAATATCGATTCAGGATTTCCAAACCAAAATGCTTATGAGTTGGAACTATTGGCCTCAAGCCTCGTTAATGCCTGCTTTAGGTAGATTGTGACCTAAATTTTTGGGTTTCACCATATTTGAAATATGCATTGATGCATAATCTAAATTTACTTGGAGCAAGCTCATACGCCTGTTAAAATTCATGAAGATGAAAAATATAGGAGTGAACTGAGAAGTCTGTTAAAATTGATGAAGCTCAAAGAAAATGAGCATATAGAATTTCAGGGTACGTTCCAAGTTAACCTCTCTAGATGGAATAGTACCTTCCACCCATGGTTTTAGATTTGGTGCTATAGGAATGAGGAATGTTTGGTTATCAATGGAAGATTTGGTGCTATAGGAATGAGGAATGTTTGGTTATCAATGGAACATCAATTGATTTTATGGTGCAATCAATTGGTTGTGTATGTCTCCCACGCAATACTTCATTTAATTGATCAAAGTACTGGTTAGCCATTTTCAAGCACACAAAAGAGGCTTGCAGTGTTTGTCTCAAATCTTCGAAATTTAATACCGCAAAGTTTCGATTGGATGACGTGTGTACAATTCCAGCGTTATGCTGAACATTTACCAATTAAGAAAGAAGAAGATCTGGGGGATTTAGAAATTGCATGGCCTAACACGTAGTAGAAATGCATTCTGTCACATCCCAAAAGTTTAATACTAGCAAAGAGCTCAGTATGATGATCCTTGTAGCATCTGTTGGTACATATGGTTTGGTGGATTGATATGAGAACACCGGCAATAACTCACACACAAGTGAAGTAGAGACAAATATGCAAGTAAACAAAGAGATGTGTCTTTTTTACAAAGCACACCTTTACATTTTTTCGTTAATTATTATCTATTATTATGTTTGTTACACGTCATGTCATGGTCTTTTTGTTTAAGGTATAAACGGATACTAGAAGTGACTGAATATTTCCCACAACTTCAATATTATGAATTTAATTCTTATTGTATGAGATCTTTTAAAATGAAGTTGCACAAAGTGGGAGTGTTTTTGAAGGTGGGAAATCCTTGAGAGCAAAGTATCCTGAAGCGTCTATTTCATATATATATATATACATCCAGATTGCTGGATTAGTTGCAGAATGAATGAAAACATCCATATGTCTAAATCAGTAAAGATAGAAAATAAATATAAAATAAATCTATTTATCAAATATCAAAGAAAATCAATCTTATTAAGATTTAAATTTTTTATTATTTGTAACAAAAATCGCGATGTTATCGCGATTTTTTGAAAAAATCGCGCTTTTTTCAAGCTGCCGATTTAATCGGCGATGTTTTGGGCGATTTTTTGAAAAAATCGTCATCGCGATTTAATTGCGATTTTTTCGAAAAAATCGCGAGTCGATTGGTAATAATCGTGCCTGCGTCGGACAACGGCTTATAATGCGATTTTTTGGATTTTATTTGTCATTTTTAGTTGGACAGAGTTGTTTATGAGAGCCAAGGAGAGAAGAAGAAAGAGCCAAGGAGGGAAGGAGGAGATTTAGAAGCCCAAGATTGGACAAAACTTAGAATTTCTTGCAATCCAAGCGAAGAACAATCAAATTTGGACCAAGTGTTTCCGGCAAAACGTTTTTCCAGGTATGGGCATCAAATTTAACCCATTTTTTTTTGTTTTTTTCTTGTTCTTCCATGGGTTTCTATTACCCATGTATTTTTCATCATTTGTGATTGCATTTGGTATTGTTTTTTTTGTTTGTTTTTGTTTTATTGAGAGGAGAGGGTTTATTTTGGTCAAAAATGCAAAAAATTGTTTGTTAAATTTTGTTTTTTATATTTCTTCTTGTGCTCTTAGCTTCTTCCCATTATTTTTGCTTGTGTTTCAACATGTATTTTTTCCAATTATTTTTGGATTGAGTTGAGGGTTTTTTTTGGTGAAAAAAATCAAAATGTTGTATGTAAAATTGTAATTTTTTTATTTTATTTTTTAACTGGCAATTTTTCTTGTGCCCTAGGTTCAAATTTCAACATTCAAAGTTCAAACTTCAAAGTTTCCAACATGCCAAGGAAATTAGATCCTTTATGGGAATTTGGTGAACCTGATGGGGGTTTTGACCGATCAAACTTGTCTTGCAAATTATGTGGTCAACACATGACAGGAGGGGTATACAGGTTGAAATACCACTTGGCACAAATTCCTGGGCATGAAGTAGGCCCTTGCAAAAACACCAATCCAAAAATAATCAAAAGAGCCATGAACTCATTGGGAGAAATAGAAACCACTAAACTCAGCAGAGCAGCTCTGAAAAGTCAAATATCAGGGTTTGTGGTTGAGCGTGAGAGTGGTAGTGGCTCTTCAGCATCAACCTCTTCTACAGGCAGCCCCGTCGCTGCTTCCTCATTTTTTGTTCCTAGAACCACTCACGGGGCACAGCCATCTATCTCCTCCTATCTTAAAAGAAAGGAGAAGGAAGAAGCTGATAGGTTGTTGGGCAAACTGTTTCTTTGGAGTGATATTCCTTTCAGTGTTGCCAGGACCAATCCATTTTATCAGTCTGCGATTGATGCTATCGTTGTTGTTGGCCCAGGATACAAAGCCCCTTCAGGAATGACCTTAAAGGGCGCATTCTGCAAAATGAGAAAGCTGACTGCACCAAGAGATTGGAAGAGTTAAGGGCATCATGGGAAATCACAGGATGCACGGTTATGTCAGATGGTTGGACTGATCAAAGGGGTAGGACCCTTATTAACTTCTTGGTCAGTTGTCCCAAAGGGACAATGTTTATGAAATCTGTTGATGCCTCTGCACATGTGAAAGATGCAAGATTATTATGTGATTTATTAGATGTGTTCATTACAGAGGTTGGGCCCCAAAATGTTGTCCAAATCATAACGGACAACGCTACAAACTATGTTTCTGCTGGCAAGATGCTTATGGAGAGGTATCCGAGCATATTTTGGACACCTTGTGCGGCACATTGCCTTGATTTGATGTTGGAGGACATCGGAAAGCTTGATTTTGTCAGTGATATTGTAGAATCATCAAAGAGAATCACAAAATTTATATATAACCATGGATCTATGCTTCATTTGATGAGGACATTCACCAACAATAAGGAGTTGGTGCGGCCTGCTATTACACGATTTGCCACTTCTTTCATCTCTCTTCAATCCCTCTTGAATTCTAAGTGGGAATTGAAGAGAATGTTTGTTTCAGATGAGTGGCGTGCTTTGACTATCAGCCGCAAATCAGAGGCACAAGCCATCTGCAGGTTGGTGTCATATCAGGAAAGTTTCTGGGCTGGAGTGGAAGAGGTGTGCAACATTAGTGAACCTTTGGTAAAGGTTCTTAGATTGGTGGATGGAGAGAAGCCCGCAATGGGCTACTTGTATGAGGCCATGGATAGGGCCAAAGAAGCTGTTCGCAGCTATTATGATGATAAGGGTGATGATGGGTTTCAGAGACAACTTCCTTTATGGGAAGTGATTGATGATCGATGGAACAACACACTCCATCGTCCCATTCATGCCGCAGGGCTCTTCCTGAACCCCGTATTTGCTTATTCATGTGGTTTTCTATTTGATGCTGAGGTCATGGATGGCTTTTTCAGTTGTGTTCAGAAGATGGTGCCAACTCCATCAGAACGTTCAGAGATATCCAAAGAGATGGAGGTATACAGAATGGCAGGTGGCACCTTGAGCTTCGACATGGCAGTCCAGGATAGGACTGTTAAAATGCCAGGCAAGATTTTCATTATTTTAAAAATTTTCTTATGTTTGTAACTTTATCAGTTTATCTTATTTGTTGTAACTTGTAACTTGTAGATGCATGGTGGAGGAGCTACGGTGGCAGATTACCAAAACTCCAAAAACTTGCCATTAGAATACTCAGCCAAACATGTAGCGCTTCAGGATGCGAGCGCAACTGGAGTGTATTTGAAAAAATACACTCCAAAAGGCGCAACAGGTAAAAAACTTCACATATCTCGATTCTCAACTGATTTTTTGAATTCATTAAATATTTTTTTTTTAATATTTAATTTATTAATTTATGACCCTTGTACAGGTTGGAGGGTCAGCGGCTCAATGACATGGTTTACGTCTACTACAATCTTAGATTGTGGGTGAGACAACTTGAGAGGACCCCTGATATGGAGGCCATCTCTTTAGATGCAATTGCCACCACTGCTGAATGGAGGGTTGAGGCTGAGAGGCCTGTCATGGAGTCAGCCCCTGATTGGATAGAGCAGGAGGTAGTGGAGGGGGAGTACGAGGAGGAGGATGAGGAGGAGCAGCAGCAGCAGCAGGAGGAGGAGGTGACACCACCTACCACTACTACCGGTAGAGGACGTGGTCTGCCTCCTTTAGCTCCTGGTGGTTCAAGTTCCCGTTCCGGTTCTGGTGCTTCATTTTTTTCTTCTAGAGCACGACAGAGCCCATTGCCAGTGCCGCCAGCTTCTTCATCTAGAGAGAAAGGCAAAGCTATTGTATTTTCTCGCAAGAGGGGCAGAGGAAATCAATAGTATAGGACCATAGCTTTTATGGTGCATTGACATTCCTTTGTATATGACATTATGACTCATGATATGAGATACATTATTATATTTTTTGTTGATATTTTGAGGCTGAGTTGACTCTTGAGACTCAGGACTTAGTATTCAGAACAGGATTCAGTTTTAAACTTTTATGTGTGATGTAGCACTAGACATGATATTACACATCTTATATATTAGTTTTTTTTTCATATTTATGTGTCAATACATTTATTTTATGTTGTAGATGCTTTAGATATTAAAAAAATTGAAAAAAAATGAATATTTTTGTATGTTACGATTTTTTCCCGATTTTTACGATTTTTTCCCGATTTTTACGATTTTTTCCGATTTTTTCCCCTCGGCGATTTAATCCCGATCGCGATTTTTGTTACTTTGATATTTATTTATAAAATAATTTTATATATGAAGTTAATTACAATCTAAGACCTATATAAAACTTTTGCTTAATTCTAAATTGGTCTTATATTGTTAAAAAAATCCATCACAATTCCAAATGTTTGAAATTCCAACTTACTTTAAATGATCCTGAAAAGTAAGATACAGCGGTAAACAACTATTTACTTTCACATTAACATAACCTATTAAACAAACCCTTTGGACTAAATATAATACTAAATAACACACATAAATCATAGCTCGGATTTCTTTGTGCTTTCGTAATAAATTCTTATTTGTCGATGAGGCGTAAATGTGAATATCGGTTTCAAACGTAAGGTTGGGAGGGATACATTTACAATCACTGTGAATCCAAGAGTTGATTATGCGTTCATTGTGGCCCTCGTAGTATTTCTCAATAAAATCCACATAGTTATTCACGAACTCTCCTCGCATAATCCCATTTCTTGTGTATGTTTGAAATTCCAACTTACTTTAAATGATCCTGAAAAGTAAGATACAGCGGTAAACAACTGTTTACTTTCACATTAACATAACCTATTAAACAAACCCTTTGGACTAAATATAATACTACATAACACACATAAATCATAGCTCGGATTTCTTTGTGCTTTCGTAATAAATTCTTATTTGTCGATGAGGCGTAAATGTGAATGTCGGTTTCAAACGTAAGGTTGGGAGGGATACATTTACAATCACTGTGAATCCAAGAGTCGATTATGCGTTCATTGTGGCCCTCGTAGTATTTCTCGATAAAATCCACATAGTTATTCACGAACTCTCCTCGCATAATCCCATTTCTTGTGTATGTTTGAAATTCCAACTTACTTTAAATGATCCTGAAAAGTAAGATACAGCGGTAAACAACTGTTTACTTTCACATTAACATAACCTATTAAACAAACCCTTTGGACTAAATATAATACTACATAACACACATAAATCATAGCTCGGATTTCTTTGTGCTTTCGTAATAAATTCTTATTTGTCGATGAGGCGTAAATGTGAATTATCGGTTTCAAACGCAAGGTTGGGAGGGATACATTTACAATAACTGTGAATCCAAGAGTCGATTATGCGTTCATTGTGGCCCTCCTAGTATTTCTCGATAAAATCCACATAGTTATTCACGAACTCTCCTTGCATAATCCCATTTCTTGTGTACTATACATTACAGAGCGTTGGTGAAACATTAAGATTGTATATAAAGATGAAATTGGGCCAATGCATGCGCCACCGTCAACATTTTTATTTAGTGCCAGACCACATACAGAAGTGGCACGGTTCCACAAAACCAGGGTGAGTGCAAATTGCAGTGGACCGCGGTTCTGATTTTTCTGAGTGCGAACTGGAGGGCAATCCTATGGCGCTTCCCGCTACGAGCGAGGTTCCGGGCTCAGAGCGGGGGGAGAGTGGGGTGCAGTTCCTACAACATTGGTTCACATGTAATGCATTTCCTAGTCTAGTTATTCAAAACAAGAATTCCTCGTTTCAATTTTTCAAAAGAAGTGAAGAATTGGTGTATTTATAGCATGCATCTTTGTCAGTTAACAATGAGTAGGTGGTAATAATAATAAACAACCTACCACTGCTGCAAAATGAGCTTGCTCAAGAACATCACCATCAGTCTGAAGCCGAGCAATAGAAAATTCTGGAAGGTATCCTGACTGTCGCGTGCCAAGCAAGCTTCCAGGGCCACGAAGACGGAGATCTGCTTCTGCCAATTCAAATCCATCCATTGACTGCTGCAATATTTTCAGCCGTGGTAATCCAATTGCAGAGGAAGAGACAAGTATACAAGTAGATTTTGCAGTGCCCCTTCCAACACGACCTCTGAACTGATGCAGCTGTGCTATTCCAAACCTCTCAGCATTCATAATTACCATCATTGTTGCCTCAGGAATGTGAATTCCAACTTCAACCACCTGGGTTGAGAGCAAAACTTGTGTCTTTCCTTCTTTGAATTGTTGAATTGCTGCTTCTTTTTCATTAGCTTTCAGACGACCATGAAGGAGACCACATTTGTAACCCTTAAAGACTTTACATATTTTATTTATTTCTGCAGCAGCTGCATGAAGTTCTGGAAGCTGTTCACTTTCATCTATTGCTGGGTAAACAAGAAAAACTCTTCCTCCCCTGTCAAGCTCTTTCTGGACCATCTGCAAGCAAGCTAAGAAATGTATTACAAATCCCGATACAATCACAAGTGATATAGCTAATTGAAAATGAAACAGTTATTGAACAACTTATGCAATAAACACAGATCAAGATAAAGCTTGAATAAGACAATCCAATAATGCAGGAGAAATATTCTACATCGTTTAGAAAGCCAAAAGTAAGTCCTGCATGTAAAAATATTTTTGGAAGAAACGAATTTCCTAAAGATTGTATTCATGTTCTCATGTCTCTAACAAAAGAATAAAACAACAAATAATGGAAAATGGATGAAAACTGAAGAGTAGCAATTCTGTAGCTTTTTTGCCACAGTTAATAGGGAAGTAAAGCATTCATTGAGTCAAGCTTATACTGAGGACTTGAAAAGGAAATAAGTCAAAGTGATCCTCACCTGGTATGTTTTAGTGAGCCCCTTTTTGTTACCATGGAGAGCAAGTGTTTTCACAGGAATTCGACCTGGTGGAAGTTCATTTATCTACCACAAGCAACAACCATCATCACATTTCATCATTTCTCATTCAACTGCGGAACAAACATCATTTAACTGGATCATAAAATGAGATAAGATAATTTCATTAACTTCCAATAAATGACCACAAAAGTAGGTAATCGGGACTTAAAGGTACATGCAATGCGAATGCAGTGTGGCGGTGCAAATGTCACTCCTATATCAATGCTGAAAGCAAAAATAAAGAAAGTGAAAAAGGTGCAGCATAAATAATTTTCTAGCTATGTGAATCACTAAGTCTAACCAAAAGACAAAACAGTGGTATAAGTGGACTGGTACAATAGAAGAGCCAGACACTGGAGATCTTCATTCCGAGAGAGAGAGAGAGAGAGAGAGAGAGAGAAACGGAGATGATGTCAAGGCCTGCGAGTCTTCAGCTAACTTAAAAGAAGAATGTTCTGAACTTCTCCAGACTCTAAATTAAATATTTGTTTATTCCTGTTTCCCATATATTCACATGTCACAACTGTGCATTTTCTAGTTTGTTGTGACAAAAAGGAGCCAATCAGATCATATGAATCTTATTGCTAGAAGTCTGGGTCACATAAACAAATATATAAGAATGCATTCCAAAATTGCAAAAAATCACAGTAAACAATTAACTTTCTAATAAATTATACAAAAAATCAGTGCTAAAATATCTGATAGAATCCATTGAGAGAACAGTACTTTGATCTCAATTTACTATGAAAAAGTTCACAAATCAGTTAAGACTACCACATTACAAACCTTACTGAGTGACATATTTCCATGAAGAGCTAAAGCCATGGTCCTAGGAATCGGAGTGGCAGACATGACAAGAACATGTGGAGCAAAGAATGTCTTATTTGCAACCAACTGCCCATCTTCTAACTTAATGCGATTTGCAACTGACTTGTCCATAACTGTGCAAGCCTGCATGGAAAATACATTTAGAATGTTACCTTGGGAAAAATAGTGCCATCTAACTTAGTCATGTACCATCTTTCTCTAGCTACGAAGCATAACTTTTTCCTTCATATCAAACAAACTAATTAAGTTTTAATTCAAAAAGTTATATAATGTGTAGTGAGAAAATTTGGCATGCCCAAGATACTGGAGATACAAGGGCATATAAAGATGTTAACACATACAAGGCTTTGGTTCAAATGATGATTACAAGCCATAAAATTTATTGTGCATCCAACCTAAATTATCAATATAGAAAATCATATGTGATTTACTGAAAGATAAATTTGCACCTCCTAATTAGTTGGGAGGGTTTATGACAGCTGTTGGGCTTCCCGTTTTGTCATCATTTTCCATACTCCATTTGACCTTTTATCATCCATTTCTCATGCCCATAACCGCATATTGTCCTCTTCATGCATTTTTAACCCTTTTCAACCCAAAACCATTTCAACACACATATTGAGGTAAAAGTTGCTTACTTTCATTAATTCCTAAGTCTCTAATGAATTAATTGAGTTTTAAGTGTTTTTACTAATGATGAATTGTCTAGTTCAGTTTTAATACCAACAATGCAGTTTCAGAATCCAATCATGGTTATCACATTTGTGCTCTAATAGAATAAATTCTGCCACATGGGTTTTGTAGCCTGAGGTGCCAAACTAATTCTAGATTAGTCAGATCGCACCCATCTCGCACATGTAAGGCTCCAGGACTAAAATATCATTACAGGTCAAAAGTTACAAACTACCAACTTTGGGCACGACTCCCAAGGCGAAGAAGGCGAAACTGAAATTTTTGGGACATGGGTTTTGCTCCCAGTATAGAAAATTGAGTAATATGTGAGTGGTTTCTCGAAATTCAAAACAGTTTGAGAGTTGTGGTCAGATCTCCAATGTCAATCTGCCCAAATTGCATTATTTACCCAAATTTGCAAAAAGCCAGAATTGTCTATTTTCCAGATTGGAAATGATTTGTCCAAAGTTGGGAAGGTTGTTTTGATTTGGTTCCATCTTCTCCTTATGTGTATAAATCAAAGTGTGGAGAAGATGAGGAGGCTGGGAGAAGACAACGATTAAATTCCTCTTGTAAATTTGTAACTCCATGCCTGTCTTATGGCAACTGGTGCCAAGATTTGTTTTCATGAGCAGCTCCCCCTAAGACTAGGTTAACTTCACTTTGTCATTGACGTCACTTAAGCTCCATATTTTAGTTGGTTTCCTTTTGTTGTCTATGTTTCCTTTTGGCTCATTGTTTGGTCTATTCCCAGTGGCCTCCATCTTCTGCCTAGACTTCTTTAGGGTACAGTCCAGCTTGCAGTCTTTGGCTTTGTGGCCAAAAGTGTTACATCTATAACACCTTGTTTGGCCAAGAAATGGAGGAAATGGTGTGTATATTCTTGAGTTATTTCTACTCTTCTTTCCTACATTTTGCATTCAACAACTTCATTTCCAAATCCATTGCACAAATAGCAGTAACCATAGAAATGTTTTGTGTACCTAGGGTATGATTGTCTTCTTTGTTTGCTTGCTTGAGGAATATTCATTGTCTGTTGCAACTTTTGGTGATTGACTTGACAACTCTTACATTTTGCTGCTACATGTCCAGGTTCATGGCAAGAAGAAAACTTGACATCTTCTAAGAGAGCAAATAGTCTACTTTGGGATCTCCCAAATTTGCACAACTCATTTCCAGGAGCAAATAACCATCTTGCAAAGGACCCTTCACCTCATTCTTTGGGCTTTGATGTTGTTGCTTTCTTTTGTTTGCTTCTTTACTAATCATGTTGTTGTTGGCTTCTTCTACTGTAGGTCTCTTTGATGTTGTTGTATCTTCTTTTGTGGATGCCTTAGAGTTACCGCACTTTTCTGAGTTTTTCATGGAAACAACCTCCTCTTCTATCTTTTTACACAGTCATTTCTTTTCATCAAGTTCATTTCTTGTTGAACCAATCTCAACTTCTAATTTTTAACACTATTGATCTCTCTCCTTTAGCCGAATGCTCATCACTTCTTCTATTCTCCTTGCTTCTTCAAGTTGTGTCCTCAAGCTAGTAATTTCCTCCTTGAACTCGTGTTCTCTTTCATCACATCTTTGCAATAGTTTCTTATGGTCTCTGCTCTCATTTGAGAGTTTGTCTATTTCAGCCAATGTTGAGTCAAGCCTAGCTTGATGTTCATCTGTCTTTTCTTCATGACAATTAGGTGCATTCACATTAGCAGAACAGGTCTCAATTGATTGAACAATTTCTTTTTGACAAGAATTTTTTCTTCTTCCTCCTTTTCTTCTCCTTTTATGCATTGTTGCTACTAGTATCTCATTAATGCATGATTTGCAACCTATCCCAGATTTCTTTTGCAGATGTCAGATCTATTATTGTCTCAAGATCCTTATTGTGAAGGTTGTTGTACATTACACATTTTGCCTGAGCATTCCACTATTGTTCTTGCTTAGAGGGAGATTCTTCGGTGTATCCATCACACACTATCTTCCAGACATTAGGTCCATAACATTTAAGTTTTGCTTTTACCTTATCTCTCCATTCTTGAAAGTTTGTAGTACTAGTGCTAAGCACAAGTACCTTTCAATAGTCCATGACTCAACCAGGTCTATCTTTCAGTTGTTAGGCTAAGTCACCTGATACGGGGATACGGGGACACGGGGATACGAAGTATCGGACACGGGTACGGTGACCCCAGAACAGGATACTTCTGGGACACGTTACGTTATATATTATTTTATTAAAAATATATATATATTTAAAAAAAAAAAAATATATATATATATATATATATATATATTAATATATTTAAAATTAGATATTTTTTGCACAAATTCATACAAAATTCATTGATTCAAACCAAGGTTACTTGGAAGCGGGAGCGGGAGCGCGGAGCGGGAGCGCGGAGCGGGAGCGCGGAGCGGGAGCGAAGCGCGGAGCGCCATTTTTAAAAGTTTCCGGGTCCGGAGCATTTTCGGGAGCGTTTTTATATATATATATATATATTTTTTAATATTTTTTATATTTTTTATATTTTGATGCATATATGTCAACAAAAACATGTAGAATGATGAATTAGACATAAAAAACATAAAAACATAGATTGAATCATATAACATCAATCATCTAGAAGTTATAATCTTCATCAACCACGCCCACGAGTTGGAAACATACAACATATTGACTCTTGAGTCTCGCAAATCATCAATCTGAAGGTTTCAAGCTTTCAAAATTCAATATATAACATTTATCATCATTTATATATAACATTTATCATCATTGATTTCAAATTTCAATATCTAACATTTATCATCATTGATTCATTGATTTCAAAATTCAATATACATTTATCATCATTGATATATATATTATAACATTTATCATCATTGATATATATATTATAACATTTATCATCATTGATTCATTGATTTCAAAATTCAATATACATTTATCATCATTGATTCATTGATTTCAAAATTCAATATATAACATTTATCATCATTGATATTATATAACATTTATCATCATTGATTCATTGATCACCATATAACTTTCATGAAGTATCATATTCATAATTCATAATGACTTGTAAACAGTAAACTTATAAATGCCAACTTCATTAAAAATTTAAATATATGAAATCAGTAGCAAGTCAAGTTTCGACTGTTCAACTGTCAACAACAAATAGAAAATAGTAAACAACAAATATATTTTATCTGGCTGGCCCCTTGCCACGCCCACGAGAAATGTCTAATTTCTGTGAGCCACGAGGAGCTGTTGGTCTTCTAGTACTCTCAGGAGTACCATGACCACGACCAGAAGGTGGAGGCTGGATCTGCAAAGGAACAATAGTGTGATATCGAGGAGTGGCACTGGCACTGGCACCCGCACTGCTACCAGTAGATGGTGGGACTGGCCCTGTGTGTGGCGGTGCCGCTGATGCTTCATCATCATCCCTATAAAGTTCTGCTTCCAATTCTTCTAGATGTAACGTGTCGTCCTCCAAATTATCATCCTCTGGGTTGTTGTCCCAGACTCTGTATGATTGATCCTCATTTGCCCGATCACAGTAATGGCTCAACAACTTTAAGTTATAATGCACATAAACCAAGCTTTCAGCTCGATTTTCATTCAGCCTGTTTCTTCTCACATTGTGTATAAAGCTGTAGGTGCTCCAACACCTCTCTGCAGAAGAAGTGTTCACAACTTGTGAGAGAACTTTTTTAGCCAACTTTGGCAAAAGTCCCATGCCGCCATATGCTTCCCACCATGTGAGAGCATCGAATCTGTCCCTGTCTTCCATTGCATGGAATGAACCAAAGTTAGCAGTGCAACTGAAGTATTTGCCTAATTCAAGGCGCAATTTAGCACACTCTTCCCTGTGAGGTACCAATTTGTCCAATGCCTTCATGTACCCTTCTTGTACCTCTGGATCTGTGTGAGGTTTCACCCTAACCCCACCTCCAGGTGCAGGTTGGCCCAACCAAGATGGAGAGTAATATTTGGGCGTAAGGATATATGCCAAAGCATGCAGTGGAACATTGAGTTTATTCCACCGTGCACACACACAGTCATGAATCATAGCATACAAAATGGGATCATTATCCTTAACAATATTTTTTATTTGCCCCAACATGCTATCCATCTGCTCATAAACCTCTCCAATCACTGGTTTATCAGTATCTGCAAAGCGAATCATGTTATAAATGGGCTTGGTAAAACTCACAATTTCCCTCATACATGCCCAAAACTGAGGGTCAAGGGCGGTCTCCTCCACATGTTCAAAACTTTGCCTGTCAACTACTGTTGCCGCCCTGTCCTTTAATAGCTGCCGGTGTGGGCTTGATACCATTGCAGCCAATGACTCTCTTACCTTCAAAAGGCGCCTGAAGGTGAGGTAATAACTAGCAAATCTAGTTTTTCCTATTTTCAACAACTCCAATTTGGAGTGAGTACGGAAAAGCCCATGGGTATTGCTATGATTTGTAATAAATTTGATCATTTTCTTACCTCTCTTGTACAACTCACCAAGCCATTTGAACTGAGGTTGTTTGTTTTTTATGATATCATGCATCAAAAGGTTCATTGTGTGAACCAAACACCCAGACCAAAAAATGTTGGGGTATTTATCCTCAACAATTGCTCCTGCTGCCTTACAGTTAGCAGCATCATCAGTGATGACCTGTATCACATTGTATGGCCCAGTCTTTTCAATTATTTCAAGTAATGGTTCTGCAATGTTAATGCCGGTTTTGAATTTATCTGAATAATCATAAGCTGCCAGGAACACTGCACCACTAACCGACACAACCAAAACATTTATCAATGGTTTTCCTTTCACATTGGTCCATCCATCAGAGACAATGGACAACCCATGCTCATTCCACGAACCTGTCATTCTAGCCAAAGAATGATTTATTTTAGCTCTTTCATGATCAAGACCCACGGTTCTTGCCTTGTCATACCCAGGGCTTTTGTATCCTTTGGGGGCATCATTAATGGCAAAAACCATTTCATGCCAATAAGGTGAGCGAAGAACATTGAATGGCACCCCACATGCATATAGAAACCGGTAAACTTTTGAATCCACATCATTTCTACACCCTTCGTCTAGGAAATCGGATATGGTTCTACGCCTTAATCCAGTGCCACTGCTTCCGAAACCACTGGCATGGGTGGAAGTTGAATGTGTTGGGCCTGAATCAGCGATACCCTTAGATCTTTTAGATGATCTCTGTATGGCAACCCCCTCTTCCTTCCTATATATCTCTCTCTGTGGTGTTGCCATAGAAGTACAAACTTTGATTCCAAAATTTTTAGTTCCATCTCCTGGCATTATCCCACAAAGGTGCCTTCTCAGACGGGTGTATGAACCATGGTATTGTTTATTGCAATGGGGGAAAATAAATTTAGTGGTTCCACCACCTTTCCCTCCTTCTTGTTTTTGAACATATTTCCACAAAGGATATTGGTCTTGTTTAGTTGGGGATTCTAGGTTCTCAGGGTCTCCACTCCCCACTTCCTCCTCAGCATAATCCTCCTCTTCAGGATTTTCTTCAGATCCACCATAACCCTCCTATTCATCCTCCTCTTCTCTGATTTGTCTCTTTCTTCTAGCACTCTCCAACACCATTATCACAAAGAAAGGAACCAACATGAGGAAAATTCCTAGCCATATAGCCATGATGGAAACAAGTTTCAAGTTTCTAGAATCTAGCCTGCAAAACAAATAGAAAAATGCCAATTGGGAATAGGAAATGCAACATAGGAAAAAAACAACTCATTTTAAAAGTTTTAAATCCAATAAAATGCAACATTAAAGCAAAATTCAAGTTTTCATTTTCAAACCATTTAACAATCTACAAATTCATCTTAGAAAATACAAAATTGGATTAGAAGGCCTACCTCTTTCTTGCAATCCTCCTGTCAGCCTTGCTCCTTGCTCTCCTGTCGGCTTTGCTCCTTGCTCTCCTGATTGCTGTCAACCAAACCTTGCGCTCTCGGCTCTCCTTCTCACTCACTTTCACTTCTCAACTAACAAACAATCACTGAAAATGAAACCCCCCCCCCCTTTTTATAAAAAATCGGAAATTTTTCATAAAAAAATTTCCGCGCGGCGGGGAGCGTTTTTCCTGCCGGGGAGCGTTCGGAAGCGAACGCTCCCGAAACGCTTCCCGCGTTTAAAAAACGCTCCCGAAGCGTTTTTTTAACGTCGGAAGCGTTTCGGGAGCGTTCGCTTCCGAACGCTCCCTGAAACGCTCCCGAAAAAACAGGGAGCGTTTTTTCAGGTCGGAAACACGCTCCCGAAAAACGCTCCCGACAGGAAGCGTTTTCGGAAGCGCGTTTCCTAGCGCTTCCGAAACGCTCCCGCACGGAGCGAGTTTCCGGAGCGGGAGCGAAGGGGGTACGAAGCTTCCCCGCAACCCTGCGAGAGGGAAGGAAGGAAAGTCGGTCTTGGAGTGAGGATCTTTGTTCCGACGGGAAGAGGAGGACGCGAATGCGAAGGCATTGATAGATCCGGCCTTGGAGATTGTAGATGCGACGAGATAATTGCGGATGCGGTTGCATGGAGTTGCGAATGCGGAGAGTTAGCATTAGTCCGGCAGGGGTGCGGATGCGAGGAGATAGTAGCGAGATCCGGCCCTAGATGCGAAGAGATAACATCGAATCCGGCCTTTGAGTTGCGGTCTTTGAGGAGATATTGGCAGAATCTAGCATAGATACGAAAGAGATAGCGATAGATACGATATAGGAGGTGGACACGAGATGCGGAGAGATGGGACGAGATGCGGATTGGAAGCCGAGATCCGGCGGTCCGAGCATATAGGACGATCCATGCAGGAGGACGGCGATCGATGAGCGAGGGTCATGTGACGAGGCAACCGAGCGTTTTCCAGGGGTCTTTGGCCTTGAGGGTGAGCTTTTCATCACGGAGGTTTGTGATTGACTCATATCATTTTATTGTTGTCACTAGCGAACTGTGTTCTTTTGAGGTTTGGGTATTGATATCGACTATCTTCTAGTCTTGACTCATAGTTCAGTGCGGTCCGACCGGTCTTGGAGCGGTCTTCGGCCCGGCTGGACGTGTGCTTGTTGCGGCCATTATTTGTCTGAGAGGGCCTCCACTTGCCTAGGGCAAGGATAGGTGCACTCATTACGATTTTCTTGTACTCCTCTCTATGTACTGGATTAATAAAATGGCTCGGTTTACGGCATTCTATGTGTAATTGTTCCATGATGCGGATTTGACATTATTATTTTCTATATACGTACGGCATATTTACGTATTATTCTTTTGGTTATTTCCCTTTGGGGATATTACAGTTCTACCTAGAAGGGCTGAAGTTTCGCTGTTGTCTCTCTTTGAGTGAGTCGACAGAGAAGTAGGACTTTCAATTCGAGATTTTGCTAAGGCAGAGGGAGCAGCGCAGAGCCTTCACACAGAGCCAGATGGACACAGTTTTTCTGCAGGTAGTTGCCTGGCAGAGAAGCGTCAGAAGAAAGAAAAATCACATAACGGGGAATTCTTCCTTAGTGAGTTCCTAGTCGAGGAATTCAACATTTTTCTAGGATTTGAGAAGCAGATCAAGGCAACAGATCTATGAACTCCAAGAGGAGTGTGTAAGCTTGCCTAGTGTTGCGCAGAGGGGGAGAAAGAGGGAGCAGTTCGACAGTTGTTCGACTGAGATGGCAGCTCATGGTCTTAGAGATTAGGACCAGTTGGAGGGTTCCTCCAAGTATGTAATATGGAAGGAAAGGATTCAATTCCTTCTAGATGAATACGATCTCGAGTTGTTCGTGGCAAATGTGGTTACTGTACCTTCAGATCCGGATAAACTTAAGAAGTATCGGTCCAATATGGCAAAGGCCAAGAGGATGATCCTTGATGGTGTCAAGGATCACATAGTCTCTCATGTAGCTGGCAAGAACACCACCAGGGAGATGTGGGAGGCCTTGTCCTTGTTGTACAAAGGAACTTCCGAGCAGTGAAAGATGTACTTGGAGCAGAAGCTCCGGTTGGTCCAGATGCAGAAGGGGGAACGCATTGCTCCGTTCCTTACAAGGCTTCAGGAGATACGAGATTAGTTGGCAACCGTGGGATCCACCCCATCTTCGGCAACTATGGTGAGGCTAGCCCTTAACGCAGTCACGGAGGAGTGGCAAGTTTTTGTCCAAAGCATTTTGGGCATGGCTATGCTTCCTAGTTGGGAGCAAATGTGGTCAGCACTTCAGGAGGAAGAGTTGAGGAGAGATCTAGTCAAGTGCAAGCTTGACGGCAGCAGCGGGAGCGAATCTAAGAGTCCGGAGGAGGAGGAGAATGCAACCCTTGCATCGCAAGGGCAACAAGGGCAACATAGACAAAAGAGAGATGTCTCGAAGGTGAAATGCTTCAGATGTGGTGAGATGGGCCACTTTGTATCATAGTATCCTTTGAAGAAAAAGGACAAGGATGAGAAGCATGATCCGAAGGTTGCAGCTGCAAAGATCAAACAAGATGAGTTAGCTATGAGTGCTCACGCTTCTCGAGGAGAGAAGCGGGGTGACATTGAACTGTATTTCACCCTGAACTTTAGGTGGGCAAGATCCTTGAGGAGCCCACCTCATGGATCAATACCTTGCTACGAGAGCCCAAAATTAGCAATAGTGGGATGGAGGAGTTTTCAGTAGGAGCCGAGGAGCGATGGTGTAATATTCCCAATTAGCTTTGCTAATTGGAATATTTCATTTTTGTTCAATTTTGCTGCTTTAGATAGAAATAATAAATAAAGTGAGAAATAAGAGGGGTCACCTCACTTTAGTCACCTCACTTTATAAATAAAGTGTTCTTTTCCTAGTTGATTGACGTTGTAACTTAGAGAGGGGGCCTTGGGGGTCCACATGAGTATGATGGGGAGGCATCAGGCTAACCCAAGGATAACTGCGCAGACCAAGGAGAGTGAAGGACGCAGTTAAGGTTTTGGAGGGAGTTTAGCATTATAAAAGGTGGGGTTCTCACCTCATTTGGACATGCATGATTTGATGACTACCTGCGACAAGAGACTTCGTCCGTTCAAAGAACAAAATTGTTTAGCTCTGGCCTCAGCATCACAGCAACCGAGTGTCTCCGGTCGGAGATCTCACCCTTAGCCTCGGGGGACTTCGAGTGCCTGCCCTGGTAAGGTTATTTCTGGTTTCACCCTTAGCTTCGGGGGACTTCGAGTGCCCGCCCTAGTAAGGTTATTTCTGAGTAACACCTTTCAGTTTCAGTGGCAAGCAGCAACAGTTTCTGGTGCAGGTTTGGAGAGGAAGAAGCCCTTCTTGTGGCTGCGCAGATCTAAGAAGGTGGGACGCTGTTCCAAGGGGAAAGAGGACGCAGATCAGCCTGAGAGTAAGGACGCTGTTCCAGGAAGGACGCAGTTCAGATCTGAGAAGGAGGGACGCTGTTCCAGGAGGGAAAGTACGCAGATCAGGCTTAGAGAGGGGACGCTGTTCTAGGGGACAGAAGAACGCAGATCTGAGGGCATATTGATAGATCCAGACTTGGAGATTACAGATCTGAAAGCGTATTTGCAGATCTAGTTCTGTAGGGTGCAGATCTGGAGATATAGCATTAGATCCAGCTTGGGAGATTGCAGATCTGAGGAGATATTGGCAAATCCAGCCTAGATCTGAAGAGATAACATCAGATCCAGCCTTGGAGGTTGCAGATCTGAAGAGATATTGTCAGATCCAGCATAGATCTGGAGGGATAACAGTAGATCTGATCTAGGAGGACGCAGATCTGGATTGGAGGCTTCAGATCCAGTAGATCTGAGCATACAGGACGCAGATCCATCAGGGAGGACGCTGATCTGGTGAGCAGGATTGTGTGAGAGGAGCTTGACAGCGTTTTCCAGCATTCAGGAGCTGATCCATTCATCTGGAGGTTCTTGACAGCACTCCACCGTCGCGCCGTCACCAGCAAGAGCGCGTTTTCAGCCGGGTGAGGGCTTGGAGGATTGACACGCCTATCTTTTAGTCTTCACTCATAGTTCCAAAGGCATTCCGGTACCTTCGGGCCTTCGCAGCGCTCTTCGTTCGGGGCCTAGACGCCGTCCTTGTTGCGGTACCATCGTTTGTCCGAGAGGCCTCCACTTGCCTAGGGCAAGGATAGGTGCACTCATTCCGATTTTCTTGTACTCCTCTCTATGTACTTTCGATTAACAAATGGCTCGGCTCGGCATTCTATGTGTACTTGTTCCATGATCCGGTTCCAGCATTGTATTTTCTATATTCTGGTTTCAGCATTGTATTTCTATATCTGTCTGGCATATTTCTGTTTATTACTGGTTATTTCCCTTTGGGGATATTACAGTGGTATCAGAGCATAATTCTGGCTCAGCCTGTGGTCTATGACATCAGAAAAGAGATCATACAGAGCAATAGCAGTTGCAATACCAGAAACGCAGTTGGGAAAAGGGCCAAAATAAAAAGGTCAAATTTTGAAGTTTGGAATGAGGAGAAACGTTTTCTGGGTTCTGGGTTTTGGGCAAGGATTACCTTCCCAAATTCTTGGAATTTTCTGAGTAGTTTCCAGTGGGTAAATCAGAGGTCGAAGTTAAGCAGTAGTATGGATTTGCAGCAGCCGTGTAGTTTCTGAGCAGCCTGTGAGGGACACAGAGCAGCAGGATCCGATGGCAGACACAGCTGAGAAGCTGGATGCAATCATCCATCACATGCAGGATATGTCACAGAGGCTCTTGGCCATGGAGATCAGTCAGAGAGCACTCCCTAGAGTTCTTCAGATCGGTGAGGGATCGGGTGTGTCTCGCCACGTACCAGTGCACGATGCTATCCCCATTGTGACGGCTCAGCGATCCACTATGCCCACATTCTTGCCAGAAGACACAGGGACAGGAGTGCGGGGAGGTGCACAGAGGGATAATCCAGCACCCACACGGCCTACCATGCCTACCTTCCTGGTAGAGGACGAGGGGTCGACAGCACCGAGAGAGTTGAGTCCAGCTCGATGGGCAGCCGTTTTTGCAGAGTGGCAGGCCTTAGGACAGGCATTCATGGATACTCTCCCCTTCGAGCGCTATCTCCAGTATCGATGCGGCATCAAACCCCCTGAGCAGCGCAAGGGGCACGGATACCACCGTGATGACCACCGCACAGCTAGTAGAGATTATGTTCAGCTCCAGCGTGATAGTAGACCTCACAACTTTCACAGAGGGAACAAGCACTCACATGATAGGGGCTTACAGCGCACAGTGGACAGATTCCATCTACCGACATTTGACGGGTCATCCAGGCGCTCAGAAAGAGCTTGGGTGGACAAGTTGGATACCTCTTTCCAGCTTGACCGAGTATCAGAGAGGGAAACCATTAAAATGGTTACCTCACACTTGGAGGATGAGGACACACAGGATTGCAGGGAGTTCGAGGATGCACCTAGTGTGACACAGGACTCACCGTCATTAGAGTCCTCCTTGACCGTATCGGTTGATATCGTAGTGGAGGAGGTAGAGCCTACCCCGGTAGAGCCATCCACTGAGGTGATGACTGGAGCCATGTCCGAGTCTTCGGATGGTAGCAGCACACGACAAATGGGTGAGGTATCAGGAGATATATCCATTATCGATGAGGCACTAGGAGATACAGAGGTATTGGATGATGGTCGCAGACAGCGGTATCATCGGCTTCGGACGGACCTTCGAGTTTTGAGGGAGAAGGCCGCGTCAGTACGGGAGACCGTTTTGTTGCAGGACCAGGAGCTGGAGGGTATGAGAGCGACTTGTGCCAAGTCGGCGGCCAAGTTGGTCCGCATTGGGGAACAACTGGATTCCCTGATGGTACAACCCGAGAGCACATTGCAGCATCAGATCATTCCCCGTCAGGTATGCATGGATGGGACTAGTAGTATTGTTGGGTCACCTCTTCCCGTTGGAGAGAGAGAGGCAGAGCCACCTAGTCAGGTCTCATATGTTGACTTGGATAGTGGTATGAGACGATCAGAGTTGCACAGGGTACAGCAGCCACGTGTTGAGATTGGATGGCGAGAGATTTTGAGTTGGTACTCGGTGGAGCAGACTATGGATGAGAGGGAGGTCTCAAGGAGAGATCTCACTGAAGATGCACTTCGACACACCATGGGGTGCAATGGCTTTTTTCCCTTCTCACAAGAGCAGATAGAAGATGGGGGACATCTTCGGATGGATAACATCTCTCATGCGTGTGATGGACATCCCTTGAGCCATACACATCATGATGGGAGGTTTTTGCCTACCACCTATTTGATTCTTGATAGGGTCTCATTGATCCTTGAGAAGTTTATATTTCAAAATCCCATGAAGTGCAGAATCAGCAATTTGATTTGGGAGGATGGTAGCCCTCATGGGAGGAGTACCAGGATGAGGAGAAGGAGGCATCCACAATGTATTGAGTGGATGTGGTTGATGAGCAAGGAGCTAGAAGGCTATTTGCAGATCTATGACACCAGGCAGCAGGAGGCTTGGCTGCGCTGGTTACTCTTGAAAGAGTTTGGCCATCACTTGGCAAACACTCTTCCTAAGAGTAGGAGGATGAGGAAAAGATGGATGGATACTTGCATCATTGAGCAGCATAGAGTATGGATGCATGGTGTTGATGTGTTACTCATATCATTCATTGTGTCTTCATCACATGAGTTGTTTGATGGAGGTATGGAGAGGCAACACAATGTCTTGTTGCTTGGTTTGTCCCTAGGAGAGCAAGGGCAGATTTGCTCTCACACTTTGTATGATGTTGTAGGAAGAGGGGATGGCACTATCCCCTTGGTCTTTGATGATGATTGGGAAGCACTTCCATCTTGGAAGGTATTCCATATTTATTGCAGCATTATTAGAGGAACCTTTGACAAGGAGCATGTCAAAAAACAGAGTCTTGTATTGACAAGAGCTTATTTGCATGAGCTCACAGCGTTGTCACCTTGGAGCAGAACATTATGGATGAAGTGTGCGCAGCAGAGATATGGTGGATCTATAACCCATAGGTCCCAGGATCACTTCATATTTGTTGCACTTACAAGAAGTAATGATGATAGAGACATCTATGGCATATTCTTCTTGACTTGGGTTTCCAAGCATAAGGAGGATTATCTTCTTGCAGCACATGGTTCAGTCTTCTTCATAGCAGGTCAACACTTTATGGAGGACTCATTCATGGACCCATGTACCATCTTACTTCCAGCATATGGCGAGGGATTTGTTTATACATTCATTGAATTGCACACTCTTACCATTCTTATGCAATGCATTGCTTCACAAGAGGGCAAGCTTGTCACATTGCTCCATGAGTTGTATTGGGCCAATCTACATGATGGAGGCAGCCATCTCTTTTGTGGCCTTGGGCAAATGTTTTATCATCACATGTATGTTCATTTTTTGCACTATAGCATGTATCATATAAAGACATGCATGATTAACTATGTAACAAGAAACATTTTGCCATGTACTTTCATCAAGCAGCAACTTGTGAAACTGCGTTGTACTTGTTTGGGAAGCTGTTGGTACCTTCTTGCACCACATGAGACCTTCAGCATTTCCTTCATTTTGCTACTGATCATGTCTTCATGTGCTGATATAGATCAGATTTGTATGGGAGGCTTGATTATGAGAAAGACACATGAGCTGAATGTGCCTTTGAGTATTTTCTGCACTACATGTTCTAATAGGAGCATGGGAGGAGGCATGGCCACCACTACTACATATGTGTTCTCTTGTGAGGTGGGCCATGAGATTGATATTCATCCATTGTACAGCTATGGGCAAGTGTTTGGTCTTATGTTGTTGTCATATTCAGCCATTTACTATCCATTAGTAGATGTGATGAATCTTGTACATTGCTTGCCATGTAATTTTCTGAAGTTGCAGTGGATGAGACCACGTTGTATCCTTGTGAGAGATTGTTTGCATTATGTATCCTCATGTAGAACCTTCAACAAACATCTCATTAGGGTGATCCATGATGACCATGTCATATTCTTCATGGATGGTTTGTTTTGGGCCAGCTTGTTCTTCATTGATAGAGGAACCTTCTATGGTGGATTGTTTTTCACCTTGCCATTGGAGGGCAATGATTTTGCAGCCCAGGATCAGCATAGACTCTACACTTGTCATGAGTGGAGAGAAGGACAGCATGGGGTAAGCTATGATGCTTGCCAAGTTCATATTTTCAGCCCACCTTCATTACCAGAGCTCGAGGTGGAAGGAGATTTTCGGGAGTTGCCTTGTTGGGAGGTGGCTCATTTTTTTTGGATGATTGCTTGGAGATGGAGGATCCACAGGAGGGAGATATTCTTCATTATATTTCCGACTCCACGCCTTGATTGGAGAGGGGTGATGAGTTGGTTCACAGTTGATGGGCCAACTTACACATTCATAGATGCAGAGCAGCAGCAGTCATGGTCTTTAGTCATAGCCAGAGGCAGTGAGCAGTTCGAGCCATGGGACTTGGGCTATTATTGGCCACAGTGGCGATGGGATCCGGGAGGACTATTGATTGGCTGGTACCATGAGAGGCCAGTTTGGGATCCTGGCATTGAGATATCCCTTTGTATCAGGGTGATGTAGGAGACAGAGAGGTTTCAGTGGGACCCAGGCACATTTTGCAGTACTAGTGGGGAGCATCAGCTAGAGAGGAGGCTTGTTCAAGCGTTGCTTGAGGACAAGCCATTTTTGCCGGATGAGGATGCCACTTGGGAGAGCGAGCAGATTTTACAGCATCCATCACTTCAGTTGCTTGAGGAAAAGCAACGTTTTGCCGGGGGAGACTGTAATATTCCTAATTAGCATTGCTAATTGGAATATTTCCTTTTTGTTTAATTTTGCCGCTTTAGCTAAAAATAATAAATAAAGTGAGAAATAAGAGGGGTCATCTCACTTTATAAAATAAAGTGCTTTCCTAGTTGATTGACATTGTAACTTAAAGGGGTGGCCTTGGGGGTCCACACGTGTATGAGGGGAGGCCTCACGCTGACCCAAGGGTAACTGCGCAGGCCAAGGAGGGTGAAGGACGCAGTTAAGGTTTTGGAGGGAGTTTAGCACTATAAAAGGAGGGGTTTCCACTTCATTGGATTGTTGATTTGATATTGATATTGAGAGCTAGACTTCTGTCTACTTCAGCACGCCGGTTGTTTAGTCGGTCTGCAGCACTGTTTAGTGCAAACTGAGTGTCTCCGGCCGGAGATCTCACCCTTGGCTCCGGGGGACTTCGAGTGCCTGCTCGAGCAAGGTTATTTCTTCGGTATTTCGGTTTCACCCTTAGCTTCCTGGGACTTCGAGTGCCTCGCTCTAGTAAGGTTATTTTCTTCGAGTTTCATCCTTCAATTGCCGGGGGAATTGGTAGCAGCTTGTGTGGAGATTTGGAGAGGAAGAAGCCCTCTCAGTCGCGTTAGGACGAAAGGTGTAGAACGCAGTTTCAGCAGCAGGAAGGACGCAGATCAGTTTGGAGTGAGGACGCTGTTCCAGTAGGAAGAGGAAGGACGCAGATCTGAAGGCACAGTGATAGATCCAGCCTTGGAGATTGTAGATCCGAGCAGATATTTGCAGATCTGGTTCTGTAGGTTGCAGATCTGGAGGGGTAGCACTAGATCCAGCTTGGGAGATTGCAGATCTGAGGAGATATTGGCAGATCCAGCCTAGATCTGAAGAGATAACATCAGATCCAGCCTTTGAGGTTGCAGATCTGAGGAGATATTGGCAGATCTAGCATAGATCTGAAGAGATAGCAGTAGATCTGATATAGGAGGACGCAGATCTGGATTGGAGGCTTCAGATCCAGCAGATCTGAGCATATAGGACGCTGATCCATCTGGGAGGACGCTGATCTGATGAGCAGGAGCATGTGAGTGGGGCTTGACAGCGTTTTCCAGCATTCCTAGGAGCTGATCCAATTATCTGGAGGGTTTTGTGACCAGCACTACATCTGTTTCAGCGCTGTCACTAGCAGAGACAGCGTTTTCATTGGTGAGGGTTTGGAGGATTGATATCAGCTATCTTTTAGTCTTCAGCTCATAGTTCCAAGCAGTTTCCGGGGCCGCCTTCGCAGCGCCGCCCAAATTAGACGCCGTCCTTGTTCGTTGTACCATTGTTTGTCTGAGAGGGCCTCCACTTGCCTAGGGCAAGGATAGGTGCACTCATTCTGATTTTCTTGTACCCCTCTCTATGTACTTTCAGATTAATAAAATGGCTCAGTTTTCTGGTATTCCATGTGTACTTGTTCCATGATCTGGTTCCAGCATTGTAGTTTCTAGATCTATCGGGCATATCAGACATCGTTATTTTTGGGGATATTACAAACCGAAGATGATAATTTTAGATGATGAAGACGTTAAACATATGGAATAATTGGAAGCAAAACTTTTGAGGGATGATGATGAAGCATCAGCAGAACCGCCACACATAGAGCCAGTCCCACCATCCAATAGCAGTGTGGGTTCCAGTGCCAGTACTCCATTTCCAACTATTTTTCCTTTGCAGATTCAACCTCCACCTACATCCTCACGTTGCCCTTCGCCTTCTAGTCATGGTCGTGGACGTGGTACTCCTGAGAGTACTAGAAGACCACCATTGCCTCGTGGTTCTCACAAATTAGACATTTCTTGTGGGCGTGGCAAGGGGCCAACCAATAGATAAAATAGATTTGTTGTTTACTAGTCTTTTCTATTTTCTAGTAGTTTTTATCTTTTATAACTGTTGAATAGTTGAAACTTGACTCTTTCATATTTAATGACAATTTAAGTTTGAAGTTTGAATTTGAAAGGTGAAACTTTGAAGTTGGCATTTATAAGTTTATAAGTCAATATGAATTATGAATATGATGCTTCATGAAAGTTATATGGTGATCAATGAATCAATGATGATAAATGTTATATATCAAAGATGATAAATGTTATATATTGAATTTTGAAATCAATGAATCAATGATGATAAATGATATATATCAATGATGATAAATGTTATATATTGAAATTTGAAATCAATGAATCAATGATTATAAATGTTATATATTGAATTTTGAAAGCTTGGAACCTTCAGATTGATGATTCGCGAGACTCGAGAGTCAATATGTTGTATGTTTCCAACTTGTGGGCATGGTTGATGAAGATTATAACTTCTAGATGATTGATGTTATATGATTCAATCTATGTTTTTATGTTTTTTATGTCTAATTCATCATTCTACATGCTTTTGTTGATATATATGCATCAAAATATAAAAAATATAAAAATATATATATATTTAAAAAAAAAAACGCTCCTCGAAATGCTCCGGACCGGGAGCTTTTGAAAATGGCACTCCTGCTCCCAAGCAACCATGATCCAAACCATCATGTGGGGTGGAGAACTACACGAAGTGAGGGAACGAACCTTATAAGTAGAAGGAACCACATGGTGGAATGAAGGAGGGATCCAAGCAAGCATACAAAGGATCCAAGCAACGAATAAGAGTCGAACAAGGGATACAACCGAAGTTTGGAACAGTGTGAAGGACGAAGGGAAGGAGCGAAGGAGCCAAGATGAGTGACTCAGACCTACAGTCGTGCAGGACCCAAGGGAACCTTATAGTCGAACCGAACCGGCCCGATATGATGGAAGCAACCCGCGATGGGGTGACAAGTGACCCGAGTGATGTCTGAGAGGTTGGAAAAAGGGTTTTTGGTATTCGCATGGGGATTCTTGGCTTTGTGGACTTGTGAACCGAGCCTTTGCCTTAAGGGAACTTTGTAATTGTGATTTTTAATAAAAGCAGAAGGTTGGTGGTTCGTTCCTTTATAAATTTGTGCATGTGTATGATGATGTTAATTGTGAATTGATATCTTGCATATAATGCTCAAGTTTTTATGAATGGAAATCTAATTGAAGTAGAAGAGACAGTGAGATTACTTACACTGTACCAAAAAGTTATGATATTTCACTAAGTAACTAATGGTATAGAGATTATACAAGTGAACTTATTGTGAGGCGTAGTTCGAGTGAAGTAACCCTGTGCTCCACGATGTAGAGGCAAAACACGTCAGCGTCGCAGGCTCAAGGGATCGCGGTGCACCCAAAAGACACCTTATGACCGTATGAAGCCATGGGGTCATGACAGCCATGCCCTCAAATTCACAGGGAACCTGACCAAAAGGTCCATACCACGCTCCTAGGGTGGTACTCCCTAAGTGCTCCCACTTGGAGAACAATTCCAAAGGCTAGAGCAAGGAGGGCGAGGGAGGCTTCTTGCAACTATGCAATAAGCAATCAAAAGATGGGATAATGGAGAAAGGGGGAATGATGACAAGCGTTAAGTATGGATATTATGGAATGCTATCATCATCAAAACCTCCTACTTGTTACGCCTACTTGTTACGCTCCTAGACAATTAAAGAAAGTCCCTAGGAAAGGTCACACTAGACTAGGGGCAAGTGTTAACCACCATGGTGAAGGGAACAGGTGTACAACCAATACCAATCAATTATCCAATTCCACCTACGATCCATACTAGAATGTCTTTAAACATTAAATGAAAGCACTTGAGTGCAAAAATGGTTAATGTACCTGACAATAGATGACCCACCTTCATTGAATAAGCTAGATGAATGAATGCACTAAATGGAGAGAATATGAGAGGCATCTGAGGCCGGCTATCTGTGGATCATGGTAGGGTTGTGTTGTGCGGTCTACAACAGCCCCTGATTTTATTTTAATAAAATAAGTACCCTTTTAAAAAATTCCAGTTTTGATTAAATTGATTTTTTTATATCTTTATAAAAATAAAGGAAAAAATCTCAAAACTTTAAGTTTCTAGAAAAATCTGGATCCAAAACTATCTAAGTTCATATTCATAATAAAATTTTGGATTCATCAGATACCCGGATAGCCTTCAATCCAGATATCCGAGTATCTGAATGGTTTGCCATGTTACATCCAGATATCACAGATTCCCAGATATATTTTCAATAAATTTTAATTTGTTTATTTTTTTCAAAGTCTTTTGTTATTTTTCCATTTCTATCTGGAATCGGGGTAAAAATAAAAGATTCAACATTGCTTCCATCTCGGACTCCCAGATACCTGAATCATTCAGATTTAATAAAACCAATTTCTTTATTTGTGCATCTTTTCTTTTATTTGTTTTTTCTTCGTTTTTATTAATAAAACTTATCCAGTAACCCCCCCGAGGTGATCTGTTCATACTTGTTAAAGAACTCTGATATCCCAGATTCCCTAATGTCGTTCCAATAATGTTTATTTTCATTTGTTTAATTAAGTTTTTGGAAAATTCTTAATTGTTTTCCATTTTCAACTTATATCTGGAATCCTCTTAATATCTGAAGACACACCATTGCTTCCGCCCCAAACTCCTAAATACACGCGAAATCTTGGATTTAATAAAACTTGGTTTCTTTCTTTTGCGATTTTTTTCCGATTGTCAAACTTCCACCTCAGCCAAAAGGACTATAATGTTCAATGTTGTTCACATCAGCATCGGGATAAAAATGGAAATCAAAAAAGGCAAAAATTTGTAAAAATCAAGAAACTATCGATAAAAATCGGCAAACATTAAAAAAATAAATAAATAAATATTATAATAAAAAAAAACAAACCCACAGCCTGGCAGATTTTTCAATTGTTGCGCGATTTTCACACGATGTTCACAATAAAATCATGATGTTACTTCAAAACTAAAGTGAATTTACATTTTCCGATGTCTAAAATAGAACCTAAAATTTCAAGTGATGCCCTTGACCTTCCCTCTGATCTTCCCAATTTTTAATATGACCCTATATAGGTGCATTGGTTCATTGGTGATGTTGACCAAGAGTTAAGCCATCCAAAAGGGTTCCACTCTTGCTGTGATCTGCCCCACCCAAATGGCATGTTAATAAGGGATGAGGCTGGGCACTCGGAACTGCCACCTCGGCCGAAGGGAGTAATGTTATGCAGTGCAGCCGCTCAAGATGTCTTACTAGAAGCAAATTTACTGTGAGTTAAAAACTAAAGTAAATTTACAATTTCTGGTCAAAAATATAAGTTAAAATTTCAAGCAATGACCTCTCCTCCAGTCTTCCCAATCTATAAATTGAACGTATATAAATGCATTGGTTCACTGGTGAGGTTGACTGAGCGTTAGGCAATCCAACAGGGTTCCATTCTTCTGTGGTCTGCCCCACCTGAATTGCATGTCAAAAAGGATGAGGCTCAGCCCTCAAAACTGCCACCTAAGCCAAAGGGAGTAATGTTATGTGGTGCAGTCACTTCGATGTGATTGTGGAAGCACTTCCACCAATAAAAGGGATCAAATGACACGATCCTGTTACCAATAGAAAGGATGTTACTTGAAGTGACTCTGGAAGCACTTCCACCAATAAAAGGGATCAAATGACACGATCCTGTTACCAATAAAAAGGATGTTACTTAAAAACGGATCAGGCGTGTTAAGAAGGTACAAGACCGGGCTCTCAGAACTGCCACCTGAGCCAGATGGAGTAATGTTATGTGGTGCAGCCCCTAGAGTATGTCACTGGAAGCGACTTCCAACCAAAAAGGATCAAATAATGCAAGTCTAGTTACCGATACAAAGGAGGTTACTTGAAAGCTTAGAGTGAATTTATAATTTCCCTGGTCTAAAACTTAGAATTTCAGTCCAGTTTTCCTAATCTATAATAATATGAACTTATATAAGCTCTAGAACTTGCACAACCTGAGTAGATCTCATGATTAAGAACATATGTTTTTCTTTTTGGAAGTCACATGTTCAATTCCAATGACATATGTTTTCCAAAAAGGAGGTCACATGTTCAATTCTAATGACAGGTAAGGCATCACATGTAAATGTGTCTGTGAGCACGATGTTCTTTACAAATATTTCGTGAGACTGCCAAAGTACCAGCGAATCATGATTGAATATTGAGCCAATTTTTTTTTATCAGAGACGTCATTTTACCTGTTATTTTACCAATAGAAAGGAGTTCGCAACAGATTAAGGTCAATTTATAATAATTCCAAATTTAAATTCAGATTTATCGATTTAAACAGTGTATCCTCCCACGCTTCTATGGATCTAAAGATTTAGATTAATATAGGTTGTAAAATTTGGAGGTAATTCCAAAGAATAATTAAATTTGACCTAAACACCAAAACTCCAGAGTCCAAGAATAAAATAAAAAAACTTCTTATCTCCCCGCGGTAAAATTGCTATTGCTAGTTGATACTGAATACAACTTATATAGGTCTAAAACTTGACGAAAATAGTTAAAGAACAGCTTAATTTTTTAACTCCTGCTGCAAATATTAAACAAATTTTACCAGAGACGACAATTGACCCGTTTCTTTATCAATAGAAAGATATTTGCGCGTAATTGAAGTCTGTAAAAACTAATTCCAAATCGAAAGTCAAATTTAATAATTTACACATGAGACTGTCCCAAGTTTACATAGATTTAAGACTTAGACTAATATAGGCTCTAAACTTCGAAGGAAAATCCATAATTATATTATATTTAATCAATGATGTAAAGACTGAAGAAATTTATCTAGCAGGGCTCAAATTGCGCGCCTTCTGTTACCGATATAAAGGAATTCACATCAAATGAAACCAGACGAGAAGATGCACTTACAGACTTCAAGATCGCTGGTGCAAAATTCATCATTCCTGCCAAGGCAAGCGAGAAGGCTCGAATTCCACTGAGATCGCGCCACAGGCGACCCCATGACGTTCCCATGGCCGACCGGGAGGCCGTCCACGGTCCATCCCACGGCTTCTCTCTGTTCAGGAACTGCTACTCCCTGAATGGTTTCCTCCTTGGGTAAAAGAGGGCTTCCTTCATCTCCCGCTCCCATCTTCGTCGCTTCTACGGCTGAGATCGCGTTTGTCAGGGGATCGAACTCGAGACGACTAGAATAGTTACGCTCTGCTATGACTTTTGCTTTGCGCTGCGCACTCGACAATTCTATTATGCTCTCTGGTCAAGAGAGGTAGAGTATTTCAAAGGTAATGAGGACAGATGACGGAGAAGTTGAACGGCACTTAACGCCGTGTATACTTACCGACAACGCTCTCTTACCTCACAGAACAGAACGTATAGTTTGCTGACTTCTTAAAATATTTTGTCTTGGAAGGTGAGAACGAAGGCATTTTTCTAAAATTGCGATGGTGACGTGCCAACCGCGGTTATTAGCGTTCGAGCCCTACCCGACCCCTTTGATGGTTGTTGGGATGGGATTTACCTTACAAGTCGCCATCAAAACAGCCATGCTTTTTTTGTCGCGGGGATTGGAGTTTGTTTTACTTTTTACTTTATCGGTTTTAACGATGAAAAATAAAATTGAATTTTCAAAATATGGTAAATGAAAGTGGATATTTTTGCAATTAATAGTAATTAAGATATATTTTATATTTTTAAAATGTGTAGAGTTATGAGGAGATTTGTTGAAGTTTAAGGAGATAAATTACTATGCTACAACAAAAGAGGCAATGGGAAAGATTACATTAAAAGTCTTGTAAATCACTTTTTTTTTTCTTTTCTTTTTCTTTTTTTTATATATTGATTGTGTGCATAGTAAAGCGTTTCTAACACCATACTTTTATTATTTAGACAAGTTAGCTATTTAATAATATAATTAATTTAATTAAAGAACAAAATAAATTATATGAAAATCATATAATTGTTTATATGTGAATTAAAATTATAGTAGTCTAAATTTATTTGAATTTTGGATCTATCAAGTGTCGAGATTTTGTGTTAACATTTAATAGATTTGGAGTTAAGATGGATCTAGATTGATTTAATTTCTTTATATTTCACTTGAATATCATAAATTTGCAATACGATGAGTCAATACACAATGTAATTTTTATTTTTACTATTAATACAATGGATAATACATGGTATAATTTTTATTTTATTTTATTAAAATAGCAATAGAATTATTGAAATTGAAGGAAAGAAACAAGTAGCCTAGCATGGCTTCCTTTTGGTGCATGTTGGTTGGGTAGTCACACTTGAATACTAATACTAAGATTTAAGATTTATACGTTGGATTATTTTATTTTATTTTAATAGCAAGAAGATTTAATGGTAAAGCGTTGAAAACATTGGACATAAATTGTCAAGGATGGAATTCATCAACCCATCACATCATTTAATTTTAATTAAATTAAAAAATTCTAAATTGACCTCCGAATTTTTCACTTCTACAATGGCATGGTTGTTTCCTAGCTATAAATCACTAATAACACCTAGTGAAATACCCGACTTCTGGTTTAGTTGGATACGACTATTGATTTAGTTGGATACGACTATTGATTTCGCTGGATATACTTGTCAGTATTCGTTGAAACTTGCATACCTGTCATTATTCGTTGAAACCTGCATACCTGTCATTATTCGTTGAAACCTTCAAAGCACCGAACATATTTATCATCTAAGTATTGAGGGGTTTCCGCATTATATTAGATATCATATTGTGGGATTTAACTGCGTTAAGTAAGTCATTCAACTATGACCATTTCTATGAGAGGTAGTCATAACTGACTAATTTCTCATGATTTTTGAATAGTCCACTTAGCACTCATTGCATCAGGTGATGCTCACAGGGGTGAAGAAGTGGGATTGAAACTAGTGAAATGACGTTATGTGATTCATTGGATCGGTTTCAATCCCACTTTAACTTCTTCACCCCGTGAGCATTACCCGTGAGCATTAGCCGATGCAATGAGTGTTTTCCATCCGGTTACCGGGTGCAAGCCCCATAAGTGATGATTGAGGTTATGTGATTCATTTCACTAGTTTCAATCCCACTTCTTGACCTCTGTGAGCATCACCCGATGCAATGAGTGCTAAGTGGACTATTCAAAAATCATGAGAAATTAGTCAATTACGACTACCTATCATGGAAATGGTCATAGATGAATGACTTACTTAACGCAGTTGAATCCCAAAAGATGATATCTAATATTTATCATCATTTTCATCTCTATTTAATGCGCTTATCATACGATTAATTTCTTCGCCTACTATAGAAAGGTTGGAATGTTTGTTGTTTTCTTAATCGTTGAATAATCGTGAATCAACAAAGAGTATATGTTTTTTTTTTAGGAGGTAGAGTCAATTTCAAGGTTCAAAGGTAGAGTACCTAGCAAAAATTCCTAATCGCCACTATCAAATAAGATTTTGTATGTGCATTTGAATTTTTGTTTTCCATAGATTCATCTCTGGATATTTCTTTAATTGCCGAAGGTGTTCCTATTATGAGCTTTGTTGGGATGAACAGTGCTCCCAGCCAATCTCTGTGCTCCACCTATCGCCCTTCCACCCTCTCAAATTTCGACACTTGGCGGTTGCTCCACCCTCCTGCTGTCATCTCCGTCCCGTGCGTGTCAGGTCCTTCGCCTCCGTCTCTGTGCGACTTCGCCTCCGTCTCGCGTCAGGTCCTTCCATGAATTTGATTATGGAATATAGTGGCTTACGGATATTTCCATGGGCGAATCGGGTAGCCAGGGTTGCCGCACCTCGACCTGCTCCAGGCTCAAGCGATGTGGATTCGATTCGTTGGGCAGGAGACTAACTCGACATTTCTGGGTCAGTATTTCCTTCATGTTTTATAATTTTGGGCTTCGTTTTGTTTCCATGCTCTCTGTGCATTTAGAGTTGGTTCGGTGAACTCGATATTGTTGGGTGATGGGGGTAATTTCGGGGAAGAAAACACTGCGCTCTTTCCTTTCCAAATCCGAGTTTTCCCGCTCAGCTTCCAGTGGAGCAGCGCCCCTTTGCTCTCGCTGGTTCTATTTTTTGCCCTGGGCATCATCTTGTTTGCTGGCCGTACGTATCTTTGGCCTTTCCTAAATACCAGAGGTCTGCTTACTAGGAAGGTTGCATTTTCGTCTTTGTGTTGTTGGGTTGTGTTATGGGTAAAAGGGACTTTAGAACTAGGCCATAGCTTCATTTTTCGCCTTGCCTTTTAACAGCCTAGCTTCCATTGATTCTGTGCACCCTCTATCGCTGTGAGCTATACCTCGGCCCAAGTTTGTGGGGTGGTTTTTCCTTCCATCTCTGTTGTGGGTGTTGCTCCTTGGTTTCTTCTCTATTTTGGGGACCTTGCATCGACTCCTGGAAATACTCAGCGGATTCAGTCTACAATAGAAGGAACACTGACAAAGGGGCAAAGGCACACCCTTAACCCCCAAACCTCCCCCAAACCGTAAGACTCCTTGCAGCCAAACCAGAGTCCAATTGACGCTATCAGGGCTGCCTTAGACTTCCAACCTCAGTTATCTGAGGACACTAAGAGGAAGGTCAAGGAAATGGGAAAGAAAATATAATTGGAAAGACAACAACTCCCTAAGGAGCAACTGGAAGCAGAATTCAAAAGCAGGGTTCATGACCATGGTTATTCTTGAATCAGTACACCTAAATTCTTAAGCTTCTGGAATTGTACTGGTTCAAAAAGGTGTTTATTGCACTAGTTATTAAGTAGAAGGGAAGCCAACAGAATGCCATTTGAGACAAGCTACATGTCATGGCTCAGAAAGTTGACATTCCTTATCAGCAAATCTTTCCCATTGAAATTTGAGTTGACACTTTTGCGAACTTTCCTGATTCTCCCCTGGTCCAGAACATCTTTCCCAAGCATATGGAGATTTCCCTCCAATCTTATCCTCGTGTTGGAGCCAATGGAGCAGAATTACAGAGGAGGATGATGCTGAAGTAGGAGGATCGTCCTTTAGTTTAATCTCTCATGTTTATTTTCATCTTTACAGTCAGAGAGGGAGCATCAACTACCCTCTCCATCACTGTTGTTATGCTTGATTTTTCAAATTGAAATTTGGGTTGACATTCTGGTGAGCTTTCTTGATTCTCTACCATGGAGAACATCCTTCCCCAGCACATGGACACTCTCCCTCCAATATTATCCTATTAGAGGAGCCAATGGGGCAGAACTGCAAAGGAGGATGCTAAAGCAGGAGGATGGACCTTTGAAATTTGAGTTGATATTCTTGTGAACTTTCCTGACTCTACCATGGAGAACATCCTTTCATCCTTTCCAAGCATATGGAGATTCTCCCTCCAATCTTATCCTGGTAGAGGAACCAATGTAGCAGAATCGGTTTAATCTGTAATGTTTATCCTGGTCTCTACAGAGAGAAGGAGCATCAGCTACCCTTTTCATCATTGTTGTTATGCTGTTTTTTTGGGGTCATTAGTAGAAGAGAGCCCTTTATTTCAATTCGTAGTTAGATTGAAAAACATTACTGTTACAATGATATATGATGAAAACAATGATATGTTGTCACATATGTGGCCTTGGTTTCCCAGGTAACAGGCCACACAAGGTGTTGTCTGTACTCATTTTTTTAAGTCATAATAATACTAATGCCAAAATCAATTAAGTTTTAAAACCTAATGATTTTACGGTGATCCACAAACACAAACACAGTCTCAATCTATAAAAAATAAAAGGAAAGGAAAAATCTTGTTTTCTGAACATAATTCATTCTGAATCACATCCACTAAACAAAGTTTGTTCCCCATGGCGTCCCATGTTGGCACATGCACATAAAATATTGAGAATATGTACTACATAAAGGATATAATCGAATTGTCTATAAGCCAATGTTCGTGATTGTCTCAATACATCCCACTTTTGAAAATTTACGCAGAATACATTTCTTCCTTAACTATCAAACAGAACAATACCTACAACCATAACGCTATTTTAAACAAATGAAAGAAAATTACATCTAGAAAGCAAAATCTTAATTGGAAAGAGATTGCTCGTAAACAGTTTTCCCAACCAAATAGTTTGGAAATTTAGCGCGTCCAAAATTCATTTTCCATAATCTCATACAAAGGAGAGTTCCATTCAGGAAGCTGATTTTGTTTGTATTCCTTCCATTCTTTCCACCAATCCCTGAAGCTGCTTCCTTCCAAGAAGACATCTGCAGAAATTTTACCATCATTGATCATTTTTGTCACATAATCTTCAAACATTTCAAGACTTTCTGGCTTTGGGTGTTGTGCTTGCTTGAGATTTTCCAAGTCTTTCATAACCTCTTCTAGATGTGCCCAAAAGCATGAGTCCTGAGTGAGGGATGCAAGTTTTGTGCAAGCTTTCTGACCTCTTGAACTGCATGTTTTTTCTTTCTCTTCCATCCATGTCTGAAGAACTTTATGGCGAGTGGCTCTTCCATTTGAAAGATAATTGCCTTTACCTTTAGACATGCGGTAATAATATGCAATATCCAGAGGTTCCACAAGTCTCCTATAGGCAGTGCCAGCATTTATCCACTTATTTTGGGTTTGGAAATCACTTGGAAACTCATTTCTCTTCCACATTGAAATAAGCTCATCCCAAAACTCGGCTAACTTAGCCCTACGGAAATTAGCATCGATATCCTTCTTATCCCGCTTCTTGAAGGAATCATAATATGTGACACCATTTTCCTTCTCACAACGCTCTTTATACCACTCAAGCTCTGCCATGATACATTGTTTCTCGCTTAATTCAACTGCTAGCTTAGCAACGTTTGTGCTATGCTTGTGTTCCATATTTCCTGCTCTTTGTAGGGCAAGCTGTGCGTTATCATTCTGCATGACAATTCAAGAACGCATTTCAAGCATCAAATTAAAATAAGAAAATGAAATTCCGTAATGAAGATAAAAGTCCGTGCTACATCAGAGCCTAATGTCAAATCTTACACACTAAAACTGGCAGAACTTATCGAAAAGCAGAGAGGATAGCCTCTTTTGGTTATCAAAGGCCAAAGGAAATAAAAAATAAGTTCTTGTCCCTTTTTGTGTGTACAATGTTCATTGCAGAGAGATCCAAAGGTAAGCAGAGAGGATAGCCCCTTTTTGTCATCAAAGATCAAAGGAAATAAAAATAATCTCTTGTTTTTCTTGTGTGTACAATGTTCATTGCAGAGAGATCCAAAGGTTTAACTAGAGGAAGGTAACAATCCACTAAACATTGGCAGTTCATCAGATTGCGACATTGTTGCTGTCACAGAATGGAGGTGCTTTACGTTCCAGGTGGGGAAGATGCTTGTGTGTCTATAAATGTAATGTTCTTATCAAATGTAAAAAAGTGTACCTGTATATATATATATATATGTTTATGTTAATTTAGGATTCATTACAGGTGGAGAGTTTTTTTCCTGAGTTACCTAGAAATGGATACAGATCTGGATTTGGATATGGATCTACCAGATTTTTGAAAAGCCAGGATCCGGAAATGGGGGAAAGTATACAAAATACAATAATATATATTTTTAAAATTTTAAAAAACATATTCAAAGTTCAAAAATAACCTTTCATGAATGACAACATTAGAACTGAAATCATTAGTTAATTCATAAATCCGAAGATTGAAATCATGATGCTTCATGCTTCGTACAAAAAGAATAATTGTTAATGCAATTTTGAATGTCTCAGTGATCACATCACTCTATTGATATGATGATGTACAATACGTCTAACTACACGTCAAAAATGGCTCTATATGCTTGTCAATTGAATATTTGAACTCTATATCTTAATTAACCTGTTATCTTCCTTGACATTTGGCTTAAAATCTAAAAATTCCCATCTACTTTCAATGGTAAACAGATATTGTACATTGTTTCAAAATATGCTATAGTTTATATATCATATTCTTTTAAGAGGACTCTCACCTAGAGGACTCTTTACCTAGAGTTGGATGGGATTAATCTAATTAAATTATTAATGACAACCATTCTTTGTACACTATATATTATTATTTATGTATTGCCTTAAAGCTTTCTTAGGATTATCAAGTCATTGTTTGTACACTATATATTATTATCTATATATTGCTTTAAAGCTTTTTTAGGATTATCAAAAATTGAAAATTAACATTTTGATGTGTCAAACCCTTCCTCGTAGCTTTATTATGTACTAGACATCCTATAGGTATTTATACAGCCTATAGGTATTTATTAACTTATACAACTATGCAGCCTACATATTACTAATAAGTGATCTAACTGAAAATCTATATAGAATATTAAAAAAAAAAAAAAACCAAAATCTCTACTCTAATGTATTCGATGGGGATTTGGCTTGTGAGTACTAGTTGACACAACATCTGTTTCAACAGCATAGAATTGGTTTCCCTATTTGAGGGATCAATTTACGTGGTGGATCCTACGTGGATCTGGGTGGATCCGTATCCATATCTGAAACAAGGATCTAGGAATCCAGCATCAAGACATGTGTATATGGTAACATAGGTTTTTTTGCTTAAAGGTTTTATTTTTCTAAGTATTTAATACAACCAGAATTAACATGGATTTATACTAATTATATTATTTTAAATTAATTTAGTTATAAAAAATCAGCTGAAAACAAAATGTATATATATATATATATATATATATATATATATATATATATATATGGGAAATGAGGTATAACCTGAGCCCCGACACCAATCGCTTCCAGCTGCAATGACAATCCCATCTTGTATGAGGATTCCGAACTAGGTTTTGCAATTCTTCTGCCGCTTATAGATTTTTGTATGACACGTTTCAGAACGGAACCATACCCTACATGCTCTAACAAACAGTGTTTTACTATATTATCAGAAGGTTTTTCATTGCTTGGCATTGTCAAATGAAGCATCTTGAGAACAGTCTCCGAATTGCTAATACATGCTGCGCCCTCGCCTTTGCCTGAACAAAACATATAAGTGCCAAAAGGTCTGTATGGGCTTCTCTTGATAACACCTTCCAACTCCCTTAGAGAGTCAAGCCCATAGTTTGCTATTGTGTTAGTATGCTGCCAGACATTATTAAGAAGAGCCCTATAGGCATCCTGAATAAAAGAATCAGGTGCATTTTTACTGTCATTAGCCATTATGCTATGCCAATAGGGAAAAATAGCAACCAAGGGCTCAGCAATTGACTCAAATGGTGCAAGGAGCATCCTAGGAACAACATCATGCTTGGAAACTACATGACAAAAGTTGCCTGCCCAATTTTCACGGTCAACTGCTTCATGAAGTCGTCCATCCCCCACTAAAGGACATCCAAATGTTATACAAAAAGGAGAGATTTGCCTCAGCTTCTTTTCCAGTACCCACAGTGTGGCCAAAGTTGCAACTGCCCCTCCTAAAGAATGACCCACAAATATAATGGGTTTGAGTTTCCTTTGTTTTGAGTCTATATAAATATGCATCTATTTGATCATGGAATACATCAACACAATGATTATGTTACTTTTCTTTTTTCGCAAAATTTAATATTTAATAAGTGATGAAGCATTCCCGGTAAAAACATTCAGTCCTAAAAGATAAATTAGTTTACCTTTGTTTGGAAATCTGTATTCTTCATAATATGCAGGAACAACTGAAGAGCTCCCTGATGGATGAGAGGTGGTTGATCATCATTACCCATGACACAACCAGAGAAGAACTTGTCGTGAGTTTGTATGTTGCCCTCTCCATATTTTCCCTCTTTGACAATGAAACCTTCTATTTTATGAAAAGAAGGAAAGGCAACATATGCAACGCCTTCATATTCATTTAGAGTATAAGTCTCCGAGTTTTTTGCCAGACGTGACTCTTCCCAAGCCTTGGGCAGTATTCCACATGAAACAAGGGAAGTTGCAATGTCCTGACCGACAGTGAACCTGCAACATCTCTGTACATTAGCACTATTCTGAAGAAGCATGTCCAAGACCAGATTATTGGATCTGCTATTTGTGTGTTGAATCAAATTTCCAATTTCCATAACCAATTACAGATCATACCATTATTTACCACAATGCCATTCAAAATTAGAAGGTAAATGACATCATTTTATCACTTCAGGAATAAACATCAATATAAAGAGTTCCTGCATTGAAATCCAATTTTTAATCATTGATATCGTCCAACCCATAGATGTTTAGATCAATGTTGCATGAAGCAGGGAGGGACATTTTTTTTTGGAAGTGAAGTGTCAGAAGTATTATTTCCAAAAATTGTCAGATGCGAAGCATCGTTTATATATATATATATATATATATATATATATATATATATATATATAGATATATTGAAAAAACATTCAAAATACTAAATTAGTTGTAGAAGATATGAAAACATCTATGTTGTACTGGCTGTGGGGACGGGGGGATGAGTTTCCGAGACGGCTAGAGTGGACCCTCGAATTTTCAGGGGATGGTGGGTTGGGGATGGCAAGTGCGGCAACTATTTATTATATTTATTATTTATTAAAAAATTAAAATTAAAATAAATTAAACATGAATCAAAATAAATAAAATACTAAAATGATAAATCTAAAGACTAATACTAATAGTCTAATAGTATCTAATTGTCATTGAGAATTGTGCATCACAAACAAATTTCGTCATCATTGCATAACTTAAGAAGTACTATTAGTTTCATACAACTTACAACCAGCAATACTACTTTCTAATATCTACATAATCATTTTATGATCATTAATGCATGATGAATCATTTCAAAATTTAAATAGCAGCTAAAAGTAAATAGTACTAAAATTTAATTAAGATGTAAACATGAACAATTCCTTAAAATTTAAATATAAATCTCAAATTAAGAGTTTAGGAGTAGAAAACCATAGATTATAAATTTATAAATTATAGTCATTGACTATAGTCCAAGGACCAAAATGACAAAAATTAAAATTTAAAAATAATATAGTAGCTGCCAAATGGTAAAACGGTAAACTGTAAATGTTTTAAGTTTGATAGGTATATGCATTAGCCTTTAGATTAGGGTAAATGTAATTTAGGAATTTACATTTTTTAATTTAAAATTTTGAATTTTATTAGAAAGTTGTTTTAATTTTTTTTACAAAAATGAAATATTTTAATATTTTTTTTCAACTTATGATTTGAATTTTTATTGGCGACATCAAGAAGTCCCCAAAAAGTCCCCAAATTTTCAAAGAACGGCTAGGGGACGGCCTTGAGGTCCCCAAGTCCTCGATGGAGTACCCGACAAATTTGGAACGTTTCCGATGAGTTCTAAAGTCCTCAGAACGCTGAAATGGAGGGAACGACATGAAATTATGGTGGGAATGGGTCCCTCTACTTTGATTTTCTATTGATATTAGTCAACATTACCCAATTTTGATCAAATGGCCCCTAATCTAAGCCTTAAAATATAGTAGAGAAAGCTTAACATGCCTAATCAATGATTTTCAATTGGGTGAAAGGTATATTTTTGCTAAGGCCATGACAAAAGAGTTCAACAATCAACACCACCAACACTGAGTACATATAGGTTTTGGTGCTTTTGATTAAATGCCAATCACATACCCTCATCCTTAATATAATCTAATGAAATCTAAGTTACCGGGATTCGGATCCGGTAGTGTTTTGAAAATCTAGAATCCGGATATGGCATGCAAGTTTACATAAAGTATAAAAAAATAAAAATATAATAATATTTTTAAAATTTTAAAATACACTTTAAAATTCAAAAATCAAATACTCCATGGAACCATCAAACACTTTTAGCACTGAAACCATTAGATGTAGTTTTTATAACACATAGAAATGAGTTGCCAGATTATATTATAAGTTATAACACACAAATATATATATATATATATATATATATATATACATATTATTTTTATTATTATTATATGGAGAGGAGCGGTTGATATTATTTTTATTATCATCATATGGAGAGGATTGGTTGGTGAACCCTTTATATGGATAGATAGGAAGTCGGCCAGCCAACGGAACACGCCCAAACATATATGCTCCCTCCCAGTGCACTTCGACACTGGAATAGATCGAAGCCGAGATAGGAATGAATAACACACTTACCACTCTCGACCGGTTAGAGAGCTTGGTTTCTTTAATACATTCAAGATGTTCACAGGGGCTTAGGGGAGAGGGCAGAGGAGCAACAAGAACAACCCCGGTCCACCAAATGGTCTTGGCTTAGGCTTTCTTGCTTTCACGGCTTTCTTTCACGCTTTCACGGGCACACATACATATTTACGCCGAAGGTGTTCCTATTATGAGCTTTTCTGGGATGAACACTGCTCCCAGCCAATCTCTGTGCTCCACCTATCGCTCTTCCACCCTCTCAAATTTCGACACTTGGCGGTTGCTCCACCCTCGATGTCATTTCCGTCTGGCCCGGCCGTGTTAGGTCCTTTGCACCTCTTGTCTCCGTCGACTTCGCCTCGGGTCTCGCGGCGAGGTGCTTCGGCGTTGGCGGGTCATTTAATAAAATGATCAAGTGCTAGTTATTGCTGTGCAGATGTCCATAGATTGTAAATTTGGGATGAGAAAAATGGATGAATTTTTTATATATATAAACAATTAAGAGAGAAAAATATATAAAAATGCTATAAAAATAACCCACACTTACTCGAGGCAAGATGTCAAACTACATGATGTCATGTGCCCTCTCGCTTAGCCCTCTGTGGAGATAGCTCTCACAAGCGTATCAAAGTAGCATGCCACTTGCAATGCCATGCGAGACATATTTTAAAAAATAGGTTACAGCTTCTCTGGCTATGAAAGATCTCATTTAGTTTATGGCACCTGGCTTATTGGCGTTGCTAGCGTTTAGAAAAATGGAAGCCATAATTGGTAGCAATCATGGGAATGGAGGCTTATGCCTTCAAGTCTCACAAACTTTGGTGATTCACACGAGTCTTGTCCCGGTACATTTTACAGTCAATCAAATTCCAAAGGAAATCTCATTTTGATTCTGCAACCAAGGTTTTGAAAGGAGAGTGCCACTTAAGGAATTATATTTTGATTCCAAAAAATTTCAAGTCTCCTTTTTTTCATTTTGATTGGAAATCCCAAAAGAATTTTGACTGCGGAGTAGAAATTTGGATTTGTTATGTTGATATATACTATTGTGTGTAGGCCGCAAGGTCGTCAGTTTTCAAAAGCATGTTTGAAGTTGATGAATGCAACGACACACATACTCGTCCAATCCCCATTCCAAAAATGAGGCATGAGGAGTTGTGATGCTTGTTGGAGTTTTTATACAGTGTGAGCAACTTAGAGACAGGATTATTTTCCCAGTATATTTTACAGGCAATCGAATTCCAAAAGAATTTTCATTTCGATTATGCAACCAAGGTTTTGAAAGGAGAGTGCCATGTAAGGAATTATATTTTGATTCCAAGGGTTTTCAAGTCTCCTCTTTTTCATTTTGATTGGAAATTCCAAAATAATTTTAACTGCATAGCAGACATTTGGATTTGTTTAACTGATATATGTTATTATGTGCAGGCTACACGTTCGTCAGCTTTCAAAATATTGTTTAAAGTTGATGAATGCAACGATGCATATACTCGTCCAATCCCCATTCCAGAAATGAGCCATGACGAGTTGTGATGCTTACTGGAATTTTTATACAGTGTGAGCATCTCAGAGGAGAAGTGTGGCTCTCATTTCAAATTCTATCAACCCCTCAAATGTTTTGGATGTTCTTGAGCTACTTTTTGACAGTATCGGTGGTTGTAGGCATGACGGTGCTGGATATTGGATCTTGTACGTGGTGGGAACTGGCAGGGGCGGGGAGATTTGAGCAGTCAGAGCATCGGGGCTAAAAAACTTAGGGTTGCGACTTTAAAAGGAGATGGTCGGTTGTAGGCACGGTTGTGTTGGACACTGGATCCTAAACATGGTGTGAGCGGGCAGAGTAGTGAGGTTTGAGTGGGTGGAGCAGTGGCGCTAAGAACCCGAAGCCTGAAAATTCGAAGGTTGGATTTTAAAAGGAGAGTGACACGTGTGAAAATAAGATTCGCTAAGATGACGAAAAGGGGAGTAGCACGTGTTAAAATAGTATTCATTGGGACGATGAAATTGACACCCTGGGCTACGGCAAGATGACCCCTAATCTCTTCGAATACGCCTCCCATGACTTTGTCGTCGCCGTCAAGCCGATGCTCGGCTCTGCGGATCATGGAGCCCAAGGATCAAGCAGGCCCCCAGGCCCAGCATTGAACGCAGTTGCGCGGACTTCACTCAGGCTCAGCGTTGAACATAACTGTGCAGACTAAACTGTGAAGAAAGCATGCGTTGGGCTCAATGCATGCTCCACAATCACTGCGAAAGAATCAGCTGCGGTTTTTATATGCACACAAGTCTTCAGTAGCCTAGCAATCATTGCACATAGACTAGATGTTGAGCCGATCAATCACAACACCCACGAACAGAACTTTGCGTGGGCGGACGTGGAGCCACTGTTATCACCCAAAAATACTCAAAACATCATTGTGTCAACTCTACTTTTGGTCATGATTTCCAGGAGGTTTAGAAGTCATTTTAAGTCATTGGTAAAGGATAGGTCATATTACAAGTTCAAATGAAGTCTTCTAGGTCCACTCCATGATCAATATAATTTGAAAGTTTACCTTGCTTTAGTCATGGTCTTAGATAGGTGTTAGGTCATTTCATGCTTTAAAGGGTAGCTGATAGGGTTAGAGTCTCAAAAGTCTCATTTTTTATTTCCAAACAAAGTTTGACAACCTTATTCCATGGTTTAAAGGTCCCATAATCCATTTATAAGTAATTCCATTAGGTTTAGGGTCAAATTTTGCAATCATGATAGGAATCCACGTTTTCGTAGCGCAACTAGTTCAAAAAAGGTGATTTGCGCTACGAAATGGCTGAAACAACCTTTTTTAGCAAAAAACCATGTTTTTCTGCTTTAGGTAGTCAACTTCCAGAGGGATTCCTGAGCAACTGAAAACTCATTCTTGAAAACTGAAAGAGGTTTTTATTCCTAACATACTGAAATATAAAAACCTCTTTCAGTTTCTTCAAATTCATTATGAGGTGGGATAAATTGATGACTAACCTTGCGCTACGAAAACAGTTGAAAGTCATTGAGAGAAAAACTCCGCTTTCTGGTTTTAGTAGTTCACTTCAGGATCAGTTTATGGCCACAAGAAAAGGTATTTTGGAATTTTGAAGGATTGTTTTCTTCATAAAATGTCCAGTTACAATAACCTATCTCACTTTTTTCACAAGTGTTACCAGTTGGGAGATAAAAGGCTTTCTTTGAAGCCATATTTTCAGAAATCAGGATTTTCCATTTTTATACAGGTTGTTCAAAGACAGTTTCTGGGTAGTAGGAGAAGTATTTCAAAAAACAAAGATAGGTTTTTGTTTAGGACATCATGGTCTCAAAAATCCTCCTTTAGTTTTTCAAAATAAATTATGGGTGAGAAAATAAAAGCTCTGTCTCAACACCTATTTTTCAGATAAAAACAGGGCAGTAAGTGACAAATTATAAATCAATTTTGTCATAAACAAGGACATCACTTTTTGAGGACATTTTAAAGTTGACTGATTTTGATTGTTAAGGTCTATTTACATCATGGAAATCATTAATAGGTGTAAATACTCTCAAAATCTGAAGATTGTGAAAATACTGTGTAAAAAAAGGACATACACAGCAGTTTCGTAGCGCACTACGAAACTGTTGTAGGTTGCATTTTTGAACATTTTTATAAAGGTTTTGAGAGGTCAAAAAGCTTGGTTTCCAAATTTTGTTGTTGGTGGTGTTGGAAAGGGTTCACAAATTAAATTCCAAGTCTCAAGGCAAAATAAAGTGGATCATTGAGAGAGGTTACAAAGATATAAATTCTGCGCTACGAAAACAACTGCTCATTTCGTAGCGCAGCCATACCATCTCTCCTTTTACTTCTTCAAAGGCTTTATTTCTTTATAGGTGGAACGTATGGTTCCATGGAAGTAGCAACACATGACACTTATCTCAAGAATTCGAAATTTCCAGCAAAAGGGTTTGAAGATCATCAATGAAGGTAAAGGCATAATTGCAAAAAACAGGTTTCCTGGTTTTTAGGGCAGATAAGACATGAGTCAGCAAGATTTCATAACAAGGCTGAAGGCATCACCAAATTCGACTTCATGAGGTTGCAGATGTCAAAGGAAGTATTTAAGTCTTAGATAAGGTTGTTGAAACATATTTTAGGAGTTTCACTCCTATTTGTATTAGGACTCCTAAAGAGACAGTTAGCTGTCAGTTGTAATTAAGAGTCTGTTTTAGGAGTAGAATAGGTGTCAATAATAGAAATTTGAATTATCTTGATGATGTATCATAGAATTAAATATTTTAAAAGCTATATATGAAGCAAGAGGTCGAATTAGCAGGGGGTTGAAGACTTTTTTGAAAAAGGGGTGCATATTGTAAAAAGATTGCTTCGGCTAATGTAGAGAGCTTCTATTTGACCAAATTGAGATTCAGAAGGGGTGTTTAGTGTCTTCCTACTCTATCAGTACTTCTTATATATCTTATTTGCATTGGTGTTCATCTATATTACTCATAACTCATCTTCAAGATGCTCTGACTTCCTTTATAAATGGACTGACTGCCTTTTTACATGTTTCAAGTGTGTGTCTCATGACTAAAAACCCTAATATGCCTCAACTTCCATGTCAATTAGATTCACTGATTTTCTAAGACTACTTTGAATCCATAATGCCCAATGTATACATGTTGATGTTAGCTTCAACCTGCAGGTTGGAAAATGTTATCTAAGCATACCACTTTGTAAAGGTTTGGATTGATTGATATATACAGTACTAACAATACCACTTTCCTTTCACTTGAGATTATTAGTGTATTTCAATGAGTTTATGTCCTATCATTTGAAATGTTTTTCTTCCATAGTTTAAGTGATTATTACTCAAAATTCATGACTGATCATGCTCTGACTTCCTTTAAGTATTTAGCTATGGTGAAATCCCTTTCAGTAGTTTTGATTTCAATACCTTGATGTATCATTACTCAGAATTCATGTACCACATGCTCCGACTTCCTTTGAACCTCAAGTTATTGGTATTTTCCTGAATGTGTTATTCTTTTGTTGAAGTATATACAAGCCTCAGCTTCCACAAGGAAATCCTTTGTCATCTTTATCCCTATCACTGACTCCATAGCCCAATGGTAGCAAGCATTCATCTTCTCAACCTGAACCAAAACACAAATAATAGAGTTAGCCATCTATCTATATCATTATTCCATATCATTAACCCTTAAGAGAGCCCTCTCAGGCCGAGGAGGCTAAGCCTCAGCTAAAATATTGGTTTGAAATATTTATACTGATATTGACTTGATGAGCAGCCTATCAGGGTCCTATTTTGGTGATAACCCCTCTGTGAAAATGGTGATCCCAATCCGGGCAGGGATTATGCACGTGGTTGCGCAGCTCAACCCACGACTATCATCAAGCAACCACAGTGCTCTGCAGGGGTGGAGTTAGCGGGCTTAGGGACCAGATCTGGTGTCGTGGCCCTAGACCTCATAGCTGGGGGACAGATCCATATTTGCCAGAAATTTTTCAACTACAAATGCTACAGCATCACCTCTGAAGGCATAGGTGCAAGCACATGCGCTACACTTACTATTGCAATCGACTCGCCTCTGCAAAGCCATAAGGATCTAGGCGCTTGAAGTTCAGGGGAGCTTCCATCTCATCATGGAACTAGCCGAGACAGCAGTCAACATGCAGCCAGATTCGGCGCACCCCACCTTTTCATCAATCCTTCGCTCCAGGGCGCACCCCCAGGGTCCAAGGGCCAAGATAGTTCACTCTCCTTCTAGGTCCAGATTTCTCTACTCAATGGAAAAAACCTGCTTTGCTGGGTTCAATCTGAAAATCTAGTGCAGAGCCTTGCATAAGACCTCGAACACAAGCTAGGGATCCCTTTAGCCCTACAGAGATTTCTTTATGGGGGTAAGCAGCTCGAGAACTCTCTTCTGCTCTCTTTTTACAATACAGAGAAAAATGCTTCTCTGGTTTTAATCCTACGACTGCGCGGAGGGGCTTCCAGGAAGCCATCCTCTTCTCAAACATTTTCTTACAAGGATGGAATCCATGCACAACATCCCAAGAAAGCTGCCCAGCCCCTGAGGCTCCCAAGGCATTCTTAGTGGATAAAACAAAGGACATTCTAGCTATTGAAAGCTGCCATCCATCACTTGACAACCAAACTCAACTGTTGGTAGAAAAGGCCTGTTATCACTCTGTAATTTCTGAAGGTTGAAGATAGAACTACGGAGGGAAACATCAAACCAACTTTGGAATCTAGGACCTAACCTTCCTAGATTTAGAGAGGGCTCTCTATGTTATATATAGCTTTGTTTATAGGGGCATTTTAGGTTAGCTATTAGTGCATAGGGTTTTGTTTGAAGATTTTTGGTTGAGGCAACAGAAGAGGGCCATTGGGCTATGGAGTCAAATAGGTGTAAACAAACTCAAATAAATGAATAACTAAGGTCAGGTGAAACCAGGCAAGCTATCCATGTCAATGGATCTTTACAGCTCGTGAAATGGAAAAGAGGAGGAGATTAAGGTTAAACAGGAATGCATAGCAGACCGTCTTTGAATTCTACATTCCAGTGTCAGACATGGATGCATAGCAGACCGTCTCTGAATTCTGCATCCAATTCTTAGAGGAAAAAATAATGTATTTTTTCAAGACTGAGCAGGGTACCCTATGGTAAATCCTACACAAAAATTTATATCCGCAGTAAAGAAAGAAAACAATATGTAAAACAGAAGAATCACAAATTACATGGGAGAATACTTCACCACAGAGCATAACACAAGAATCTGGAAAACATCATACTCATTCGTTCATCCAAAAGAGAGTGATTACAACCAGCAAAATCTATTACAATGGTTTTTTTCCCTTCCGGGCCTCCTTTTAAGCTGCTAATACATACATTATTTATAGAAAACTTAAGTCAGCTAGTCTATCTATTGCAGTAATTACATTGAAGCAAAAATAGACAAGTGGAAACATGCAGGTGGTGATAAGACCAAATTGGCCTGCAACAGTGGCTTTTGGAAATTTGTATTAATTACAGAGTGGTTGGAAACTGGTTCGAGTGACGCCTAAGAGGAGGCCAATAAATTATTCCTGACACTTGGCCTTTCTCTTCAGAAAACCGGCGTTGGGTAATTAAGTTTGGTGCAGCACTGGCTATTTTCATTGATTAGTGACTATGCTGATGTGTTTGCTGCCCCTTCGGTTTCTGTTGTTATATCTCTGCATAAATGCCCGACTCGACCCTTGGTGTCTTTTTTCTACCCGAGCCATTTTGGCCGTGTTTAACCCTTCTCTTTTCATAAAATGATTTTCAAACTTTATATGCCCGACTCTGGAGGGATGGAGGTTGGCGGACGGGGATGGATGATGGAAACAACTTTTCGGAGGGGGTTGAGAGTGGTAAGCGGTATTGGACAGGGAGGGTGTGGAGTAATCTTGGGCATGACACGTAGATTGGATGGGAAGTATGGGATACCACCCATTTCAGAACCCCCCCCCCGTTTTGTTAAAGTTTGGATGCTGCGGGGAGGCTGAAACTGGATAAGGGTCGTTGATCGTAGGGAAGAGGAGCGGAGGAGGCGAAAAGGTGGAGGGTGGTTAGAGGTGGGATGACGTGGCAAGGAAGAAGTGGGACCAGATCACAGGCGCACATCGCAACCTTTAGCTTTTAGTTATAAGCTGTGGGGTTAACACCTAAACTTTGCGAAGTGCGAGGAAGAGGGACCCACTGGCAATCGGTGAAGTGTTATGAATCAACGAAAGGCTTTAAGCGGTAAGTGTTATGAAGTTTATATGATATATGTATATATCACACAATTTTTCGTTAGGTGGTAGAGCTTATAACATTTAACAATTTCGAACTTTTATATAAGTGGGTTTATAAAATAATAAGCCCCGAAAGGTTATATATATGAGTTTTGGGGGTTTGAATGGGATTCAGAGTATGGGAGTGTCGGAATTTGGGAAAATGGAAGGTAAGAAGAATGTAGATGGAATGAATGAGGGCAGTATGGATTTCGCCCACCATCACACTTAATCAACAACACTCTCCTCTTTCAACTGAATTAAATGGCAGATAGATTCATTTGATCCTCTTAACAGCCAAGATCTCCCTTTCTTTTCTAAAAATAAACGATAATTGTGGAATATTATTTTCAGTATGAAAAATATAAAAAATAATCAGTTACCTTGTGATACTGTGAAATACAGGAGTCTAAAAAGGCCATCATTTTCTGATTCAATGGATTATGGCCTCGCTCAATGGATCTCTACCAATGGATCCACTTCACTTGGACCAATAACTACAAGGTTTTCTTCTACTCAAAGGGTTTCTTCATAGTCTTGTTCGCTTTCAGCGAGGATTATCAAAAAGTCTTAATAAAAGGACCCTAGTTTTGGGGAAAAGCAGGGTTATTCCTCACACCATGGTTCCCATACTTTGATCCCTCCACGATCGTCATCACCAAGCTCCCCATTTGGGTCAGGCTCCCTAACTTACCTACCCATATTTGGCACTTCTCAGTCTTTCAAGGAATCATAAACACCCTTGGACGCTTCCTGGCAACGGATACCTCCAGGGGGGGAATCAAGCATATACACCTTTGGCAGAATTTGTGCCTAAATAGATATCATCAAAGGCTTGCCCAATCAAATCATTCTAAATTTGGGAGACTTTCATTGGACTCAGACCCTGGATTATGAGAACACTGCCTTCCGATGTTGTCACTGTCATCAAACAGGGCACCTTTAGAACTCTTGCTCCTCATTCCTTGCCCAAAAGAAGAAGAGCAACCGAAAATCAAACTCCAAAAGCTGGAAACCATGTGTACCGCCCCCCATATATGACATCGACTCCTCCAGATCAAATGAGGAAGAGATCGAAGCAGATGAGGAAGAGGCAAAGCAGGAGACGAACATGACCTCGGCAGACCCTGGAGGGCCCAACGGTCCTTCGGGCACTTAGAAGAGGTCTCATGAAACCTCCTTCTCATATTCAGACAATGAGCCAACTCCTTTAGTCACCAACAATCTCCAAGTGGTTCTAGCCCATCCGCCCTAGGATGGTTGGGTAAGAGTTTCAAAAAAGAAGGGAAAGAAATGTCATTCTGAGGACTCTACCCACTCTGGGTAGACTCCTGTATCTGTCTTTTAGCTCCCATGTTCATTTTTTGAACTCTCTTTGCTTCTCTCTTGGCTAATTAACGGGACCGAGGTTGACGGTTCATCATTTTCGGTTACCTTGGTTTCTAGCCTCTCCTTTTTGTAATCCTTCTTGTACCATAAGATTTTCTAATAGAAGTAGTCTAATTTACCAAAAAAAAGAAATTGACACCCTAGGATTGGTTGGGATGAACAGTGTTTTCCCAGCCAACTCCATAGAGGGATACCTTTGGTGTAATTAGGAGAAGACATTTTACCCATCATGATAAAGTTGAAATAATAATAATAAAATAGTTTTTAGATTAAAAAAAAAAAATAAGAATAATTATGAAAAGTTGTTACTTAATGTGGAAATAATTAAAATTTTTGGAAAAAAAAAACAAATTATCTAACATGGGAAGTAAAACTTCACCTAAAAATTTAAATAATAATTGAGAAAGAGTTTTAGGGTAAAATTTTACAAGATAAAAATTAACTTTAGTTAGTTATGAAAAAGAGTTGCAAAATGTTCTAAAATTAATAGAAAGGTGTTAAAAATAAAAACTATTTGTGCATATGTTAAAATTAAAATAAAATATTAAATGTTGAAATTGAAATATATATATATATAGTTAAATTCATATCGTGAGAAATAAAATGGAGGACTTGATGTTGCTTCTTCACAATAAAGGAGTCGTC
>CM076583.1:31930657-32083422 GCA_034641835.2 Pinus albicaulis | reverse complement strand
CCCTGTGATGGAGAGAAAGAAGCTGGAGAGCTACTTGCAAATCTATGACATCGGGCAGCAGGAGGCTTGGCTGCGTTGGCTGCTCTTGAAACAGTTTGGTCATCACTCTCTTTCTAAGGGTATGTGGCGGGATACTTGCATCATGGAGCAGCAAAGAGTATTGGCACATTGTGTTGGCATAACGTTCTTCATGTCAAGCACCATGTTGTCACTACATGATTTGGATGATGGAATTATGAGGAGGCATCAAAATATTTTGTTGCTTGGGATGTTCTTGAGAGAGCAAGGGCAGATTTTCTCTTATGGTTTTCATTATGTTGCAGGAGTAGAAGATGGCACTATCATAGTGCAAAGGGATTACTCCTTGGCCTTAGATGTTCAAGAAGGACTTTCTTCATGGGAAGGACTCCTCATATGTAGCAGCATTATGGGAGATTCCTTTGACATTTTTCATGTCAAATATTGGAGCTATGTGTTGATGGGAGCCTATTTTCATAGGCCAACAACGTTGTCACTTTGGAGCTGGGATTTATTGATGGAGTATTCCCAGGATCACTTCTCATTCGATGCACTTGGTGAGCAAAGAGGAGGTGAAGAATATGAAGTGGTAGATGGAGACATATATTATTGTGGTGTGCTTTTCTTGACTTGGGTTTCCAAGCATGAGGAGAAGGACTTTCATGCAGCACTTGGTTCATCCCCCTTCATGGGAGTGTGCCAAACTATGATTGAGGATTCATTCATGGATCCATGTATCTTCTTGCTTCCAACATATGGTGAGATATTTTGATTGCATCCTCTTACCATCTTTTGGCAGTGCATTTCTCCACAAGAGGGCAAGCTATTCATTGAGCTCCATGATCTACATTGGGCCAAATTATATGATGGAGACAGCCATCTCTTATGCGGCCTTGGGAAAAGATGTTTTTCTTACATGTATGTTCATTTGATTCATATGATTAACCATGTAATAGGAAACAATTTGCCATGTATTCTTCTGAAGCAGCAGTATGTAATGCACTGTGAAGACTTGGGGAACTGTTGGTACTCTCTTGCATCACATAGGACCTTCAGTATTTCCTTCATGATGGTGATAATCATGTTTTCAATTGTTGATATTGCTTTTATCTTGATGGGAGACATGATGTTAAGTGATGCACATGGTTTGGATGTGTCCTTTTGGGAAGTAGGTTCCCACATTTTCTGCAGTACATGTTCTAATGGGAACATGGGAAGAGTTGTGGCCACCATAACCAAACACTTGTTTCTCTTGGAGGTGATCCATGTGTATGATGGGATACTTTATGATGATACTCTTCTATCCATCACATATGAAACATTTTGGGATAAATAGTTTTACAGTGTTGGAGGGAGGACCTTTGCAGATCTAATCTTCATGATGCCACTTGAGGGAAATATCTTTGCAGCCCAAGATCAGTCTGTACTCTACACTTATCTTAAGTGGAGAGGAGAACAATGTGGGGTAGGCTATCTTGTCTACCATGTGCAGATTTTCAGCCCACCTATTTTGCGGGAGCTCAAGGTGGAGGAACATTTTCAGGAGTTGCCATGTTGGGAGGTGACTCATTTTGTGTGGATGATTTCTTGGGGATGGAGGATCCACCTGGGAATATTTTTTCCCAATACATTTCAGATCCCATGCCTCAAGGGAGCCTCTAGGCAGCACCTTATTTACTTCTTGAGTACTCTACTTATTCATGATGATAGTTATTTCAGCTAACTTGCATGCTTGGGAGAGGCAATATAGAGATTCATTGTTGACACAACATCTCATTATTTGGAGGGGATCATCATATGTGGATGGTACAGTAGGGGGAGGGGATATCCTTCAGTTCTATCCTTGCAGTTTCTTGAGGACAAGCAACATTTTGGAGGGGAGGACTGTAATATTCCTAAATCAGCCCAAGCTAATAGGAATATTCAAATTTTCCTTGTTTTACTTTTCTTTTCATGTTTATGAATAAATGACTAATGGAGGACATGTAAAAATCCTTAGATCAAAGAATAAATACATGACCAATGTGAAAAAGGATAAATCTGGGCCATTTTAATAAAATTCACTTGTGTGAAACAAGGTTGAGACAATTGACAGGATCAATAGGACCAAATCTCAGTTTTGTCTAGATTCATTGAACCATCTAGAGGCTCAGCGCAGTTTTAGATGGAGGAGCTTCATGTGAAAGGAGCTAAAGTTTTGGAGGTGGTTTAGGGTTTTACACATCCTCATCTTATAAAAGGAAGGAGAAGGCTCAAGAGAAGGGTTGTTGAAGATTATCATTTTTTGAAGGTATTGTCTGCTCAGACATCCCTTGTTGGGTCTTCCTATTCAGGAATCCCACCTCCTTCCTTGAGCAGCTCTTGGAGGAGATTTGTGCTTCCTTTCCACTATCTAGCATATTTCCAAGCTCCATCTCTCTTTAGCAGCATAAATCTAGGGAGGGTTTCATTTTCTAAGTGAGCTGCAACAAGTGGAACACTAGATCTGTTCAGATCTGTCTTATATTGGAACCTCTTCTCAATGAGTGTGCCTTTTAACCTCCTGGAAGAGTGCATCCATTAGATGAGATTCAATTTCAGATCTTGGCATCAGGACAAAGTGTATACTATCATCAACTACACAGTTTCTCTCCCTGATCTGCGTAAATTTTGTGGAGCAGTGTTTCAGAGGTTTTGGCATTGTTTTGGAGACCAGATCTCTGGTGTAAAGGAGCTCTCCTTGCACTGTGGTGATCCATGGATTGGCCAAAAAATCCATGTATGTTTTAGATATGATTCATTCACTGAAGTATATGCTTCAAGTTTCATGAATCATTCTGTAGATCTGCTGCAGTAAAACTCAAATCTACTCCTGTACTTTCATGTATTGTTGAAATCCCTAAGGGGAGTGTAATAAACAGTCTCTTTGGCTTCCAGATATGTAATAGATTTGTATTTTCATTCATATATCTGTTCTAGATATAAGATATAATAAATCCGTGCTTCAGTTTTCAGAAAATTATGCTGTCTATCTTTCTTGGCAATTTCCAGTGTTGCAACACCTCAATCTTGAGGGTTTATCCATGTAAAATCTTTGTTTTTATCTTGCAAATGCATAAGTCTTGCCCCAGATATAATTTCATGATTTTCTAAACATATTTCATATAATCCCTTCAGAAAATTACGCTTCTTTAGCTTCAGAAACTTCTGCATACCTTAAGTCATGGGAAATCAGGGTTTTCAAGCCTAGTTGGGATTGGAGGAACTGTTTAATATAGCTAGGATCATTTGTTTGACCTGAAATTTGGTATGGGAGTCCAAAACGCTCTAAGATAAAATATTCTATAGCTATTTCCCTTATTTTTACGCGGATTTCTGAATACACTCATTTTAGGGCATAAATCCCCTCTTTTCCCCACCCTTTTGAGTCCAAAAGTGAAGTAAAGGCTGCTTTTGATCATATTATTGAAGGATTTGCACTATAACATCTATTATCAGTCATAGGGCTGCATCTCCAACTCTATAATACCTTAGGGCATTCTCATTGTTGTAGAGAATCCCTCTTTTGGGATATTACAAGTAGAGCATAATGCACCTTCTGCACAAGTCTATCGGGAGGAGATAAGAAAAAAATACTTAAAGTATATACACTTGGAGACACTATGCGGGACCTTTATGAGGAGTTTGTGACTATATATAAGGCAATTTTCTGCTTACGTGACTTGCAACGACAGAGCAGAGAATTTTTCAATATCCTTAAGAATGGATGAGTGTAAAATGCGATACAAGGTCGCAGCGATTGCACTGGTGTTGAATATGAAGCCGCAGGAAAAGTTAGAGAAAGCTAGAGTTCAGATGCTAATCCATAAAAACAAGAAGCTCACCTCATTCATCGAAAACATTCAGGCCTCATATGTATGAATATACAACAATTTGGATTTCATGGTGAGAAGCCACCAGATCCCATCAATAAGTGCACTCACTGAGGTTAAACACAAACAACAAGTCTAATAGGAGATTGATCAATACTTGGAGTAGCTAGAGAAAATGACCACCCGGGAGAACTTGGAGGTGAATAAAGAGAACTTGCATACTTACATCGGTGGCTCGGTTCAGATCAGAACAACGTTTCTCCTGATTGAGAAAGATTTTAAGACCATCTCCAAGACATTGTACTAGGATTCCATGGAGGCAAGAGTCTGCTTCCAGCTTGAACCTATCTCACATTTTGGGAAGATAATCCCATAGTACCAAGCTTGGCATGAGTATGTGACCAAGAGACACCAAGTCGAAGATGCTCGACTTGAGTTCACCCCAACTCCAACATCATAACGTTTTGTCTCGTTAGGCTGTCAAGTTGTCTCTACCCTATTTTGTCTTATATGGATACAAGTGAAAATGTAATTTTATTTTTATTTATTGTAAAAGTTAAATTCCAAGTGTCGTTGTTGGAATGTGAAGAGTCATATGTAATAAGTTGAAGAGTCATGATGGGAGTCCAATAGTAACAAAGGGGGCATGCGAAGAGTCACACCCCTTTGTTAGAAATGCATCCTCATAACTCTTATAAAGGGCTTTTGGGAGCCAAGCTTTTGTCTAGGATTAAGCTTAGAAAGGGCTTGGGAGTTTTGTGTTAGCCTTGGCTTATTCGTAGCATAGAGGGAGTATAATTCTTTGGGAGGAGAAGGTGTTTTTGACTTAACGTTCCACTATTGGGGAAAGTGGTTCATCATGTCGTATGTATGAATGGAACTTACACTTATAATAAAATCAGAGCCGACATGTCTTCATGCATATATTTTTAAATCTAATAAGACTATTCTTGTTATATTTGTGATGTATTTTGTTTAATTTACACATATTATTATGATCTATTTCGTTTGCATTTATATGAATCTTGTTGAATATGTGCTCATGTTTTAACCCATCACCTTTAACTTGTTGACTATTTAGCTTTTTAGTTTGTGTGATGTATTTCAACTTGTGTGTTCCTTTCAAGCTGCGTACTAATACATGATTCCAAGGAGCACACCTTTTCCCTTCGTGTGTTAGAAGATTTCATGCATCATATTGACTTTCCGTAGGGTCATACACTTGGTTTAACTAAAGAGACATATGTGCACCACTCTATGCATTTTGCAATCCAAGGCATATCATTAAACACCCCACTGTTGGGACACCTACTCCAAATGGTGTGAGGTCTACTTGGGACTTCATATCGGGGATATCCCTTGAATGTTCGCAGGTCTAGCATCGTCAACACATTGATTAATTTTCCTAGGAATTGTAGGCAAACCAGTAACACCATTTTTATTCAAAAAACAAAGGTTGTCATAGTTCAAGTTTCCAAATATAGCACGCAAAAAAGAATTGATGGAAATGTACCTTCATCAAAGTGATAGTTGTGTGAAAATTTCTGTGCACGAGAAGAGGTTCCTTGTAGCTTCAAAAGTCTTTATTCTTCTATCCTAGTCATGACAAGTGAGTGATTTGATGCTTTTCTGACCTCTTCCTTGCCATCAAATATAAGAATGGAGTGTCCTTGTTGGGAGATGTGTACCAAAGAAATAAAGTTTCTGCTCAACACCAGGAGGTATAGAACATCATGTAGAAGAAATTATGGAAGACCAAGATTTTTGAGCCTAATGGTGCCAAGCCATGATGGCTTGAAATTTGACTTGTCTACAAAGTAGACTTCTCCATCAACATTTTCAGTGAATTATTCAAATAAATCTCTTATAAAATTCATGTGGCAAGTTTCTTTTGAAACAAGCAACCAATTATATTTCCATCAAGTAAGTGAAGCATTGAATAATTTTTCAGTTACTCCAATGTTGCAATGTGCCACAACATAAAGAGTGAACTCAGCTACTTTTCCTTTCCCTTTGTCAATTTTTTTACCTTTTCCTTCATTTATTTCATCCTCAATTTTGTCCCAAGTAATATTACATGTGGATGCATCATGTCCCTCTCTATTGCATCTTATGCAATGAAGATCAAACCTTTCTCCTTGGAAATGTCTGCCCCCCCTCCCCTGCCTATAAACTTCTTCCTTCCTCTTCATCTTCGACCACCTCTTCCTTTAGAAGAATCTTGTGCATGATTCTTCTATTTTTGTGGAAGGAACACAATTTATATAGTAGACCGAGGATTTTTCTTCTTCCCAAAAGCCTTCTCTCTTTCAACAAAATTATTTTTAAGGGAGTCAAAAGTAATCTCCTTAAGGTTTCCACTTTCTTGCAATGAATTAAGATAATGTGAATAGGTGGGATATAGTGACTTGACATAAGCTATGATAGGAATATCTATTTCAAAAATAATGGATTTTATGTCATGAATAATGGATATTACTTCTGATGCTAAGGCAAGAGGGTCATCATTTTTTAACTCAATACTAAACAACTTGATCATCAATTGAACAACTTAAAGTTAAAAGTGTGAGTCATACAATTACTTCAACTTATTTATGGCTTCAAAATCATTTGAAAATGAGAAATATGGTGACTCAACTCTTCATTCCTGATGATGCAATCAAGGCATAGGCCTTGTTGTTCTTGTTTTCCAAAATGGAAAGTTCCTTGTAGGAAGTGGGCTTTTCAAGTGTATTGTCTCCTTCTCGTTCACAAATTCCTTTTCGAAGTTAATTAAAAATGAGGGTGTTTTTTTTATCTTCCATGAAAACTCATGGTAGTTATCTTTTCTAGAAATAATTACTTCCACTATGGATATGAGTGATGTAAGGGATAAATGCTTCTTAGCGATTCTTAGATAAGTATGAGACACTACAGTTTCAATGTTTGTGACATGATTGAAAAAAAATCTATCATTATTAGGAGGGTTCTAGATTAGTTCTTATTGATGTAATTACTTCTGTATCATTGTCCTGTTGATATTTATCATCTCTAAACTTTTCATGAAGTTATGGGCAGAGCACTAGGTTCTAGGCCTGAAAAGGTGGCTCAAATCCCAGGGCCGCTGACACAAAACTGAGTATTTGGGGCCCTAGCCATTGGCATGCAGTGTTATGCCAATGAATATGGCTCAAAGACGTCAAAATTTAGTGTGACCCAGGGGTAATAGGCCCAGAAGGTTGGGTTACCACCTGCGAGTGTTGTTGTTGTTGTATAAGGTCTCTATGTTGTGTTTCTATCAGTTCCACTTCCTTAAGGTCACCTAGTAGGTTGAATCTCATTTAGTAGCTTCTCGTCACATGTTTGCCTAGGTTGGTTGGTTACTTGGGTAGATGTGGAAAGAGGGTGTTACAGAGATATTCGTGTCAGCCAACAATGAAACCTTCCATACAACATCAATCCCTTCACGGATGAGGTATTATGTGATGTTACTCCTCTTTAATTATGTGACGTTTTATTAGGCAAACCATACTTGTGGAAGTGTCAGGTTGTGTCTGAGCCTAGGCCTCACACTGTGATTATTAATTTTGGAATGAAACTATACATGATACCAAAGGTAGCCTGCTTTCCACCATCTCTTTGAAATTTTCTAAGAAATGTAGTAAGATCATCTCCTAGACTAAGATTTTTTTTTCTTTTTTATTCATTCTCATAGTAAGGGGAATATCATGGCCAAATCCATGGCCCCTAGAAGGGGTCCCTTCTTGTAGCATAAGCAAGTTGATAAGGTCATGTAAGAATAAAGGGACGTCTTCTCCTCACCCACAGTAGTGCCCTTGCACTGTCAGGTAAAGAACTCGATCGATCTGACTCTTGTATGTCCTTTTCTAAATGGGATAATATATTGTTGTTATATTTTGGAAAATGAGGAAATCAAGTGGAAGATCCAGGATATGATGCAAAAAGGGCACATTCGACCAATTTCGTCACCTTATGGGAGCCCAATTTTACTTATATAGAAGAAGGATGGGAATTGGAGACTCTGCATTGATTATCGAGCACTAAATAAAATCACTGATGGGAACAAGTACCTGATCCCATAAATTGATGATCTTCTTGACCAACTCAAGTGGGCTAAGTACTTCAAAAATATTGATTTGAATTTCGACTATCACCAAGTTCCAATAGAGCCCACAAATGTATGGAATATTTTCTTCAAATCTAAGGAGATACTTTTTGAGTGGTTAGTCATGCCCTTCGGGTTGACAAATTCCCTTGCAAATTTTATGAGGTCAATGGATGGCATCCTCTGACCTTTCACCAGCTTGTTTTTGGTTGTATGTTTGGATGACATCCTCATATTCAACAAGATGTGGGTAGAGTACTTGAAACACATTCGACATGTCCTTCAAACCCTACGATAGCAAAAGCTATGTGCCAATCTAGATAATTTCTCCTTTGGCATGGACTAGGTCCAATATCTACGCTACATAATTGATGAGCAAGGAGTGCATGTGAATATGGCTAAGGTATAAGTTATTCAGGATTTGCCAGCCACGATGACTATGAGAGAGCTTTGCAACTTCTTGGGCCTTTTTAATTTCTATCGATGATTCATGTTGGGATTATCTCATATTATGTTGCCCTTGAGTCAAGTTACTAAGGGCAGAGAAAAAGTGAGGCTTTTTTGGATTCAGGCACAATAGAAGGAATTCGTTGAGCTTTAAAACACCACATTTTCTCTACATTAGTCCTCACCTTTCCAAGCCTGAAATAACCAATTGAGATTGAGACAGATGTCTAAAATTATGTTATTGGTGTAGTCCTAACTCAAAAAAGGCATGCCATGGCTTATCATAGTGAGACACTCTCTGATACTATTCGTAGGTACCCCACCTATGATAAGGAGATGTATTATATCATGCAAACTTGTTGATAGTGGAAGCACTATATTATGTGGAAGGATAAGCTCATCCACACAAATCACTCACCTCTTCAATTTATGTAGACACAAGCGAAGTTGAAAAATGATCGCCATAAAAAATGGTCCACATACCTGCAACAATTCCATTCGAACATAAAGTACAAGAAGGGAAGCACCAATCATGTTGCAGATTGACTCAATTGACCCCCATTGTGGCACTAAGCACAATTATCAACTCTTGTGGACATGAGAGCTCTGGATGGACACAACTATATGAAAGTGACCTAGAGTTCACTACCACCTACAATATGTTGATGGATGGAAAGCCAATTCTAGACGCCCAACTTTAGGATGGATTATTGTGCTATCTGGAACATCTTTATGTTCCTTCACGCGAGCGTGCCAAGATGATTTGGGAGGTACATTACAGTAGGTTCATAGTATAATTTTGTGTCAAGAAGACAATGGCAGTACTGCATAAATATTTTTATCTGCCTCAAATCTAATAGGATGTTGGAAAATATATCAGTTCTTGCACTGCTTGTGCCATTATCAAGCCAACCATTAAGAAGCAAGGCTTGTATAACCCCCTCGCCTCTTTGTTATAGCATCATTTTTCACCCTTATGTTATTAATGATTGTCTCTTTGGCCTTGGGCACCCTTTCCCCCCAGACTTGAACAACTTCATAAAAAACAATGTCTAAAATCCCATACGCGATTATGCCTAGACTTTTCCGCATATATGCATGAGTCCATTCATATTTTTCCGCGTATGCCATTTAAATCATTAAAAAATATATAAAATTCCCTATTTTCAGTAGGAGTGATGTTTGTTCATAATTCAACCATGACTTGAAGTGTAATGTCTAAAATGGAGAAATTTGTGCTCCATCGAGAACATCTTAGATGTTCTATTTTCCTGCGGGAATATTAACAATAAACACTAAACTATCTCAGATTTCTTTATGGGGCATTTCTTGAATGTCATATTCATAAGAAGAATGAGATCCGGAGGCTGCGCCCCACTGACGGACTACGACAATAGAAATTGTCGAGAGCTAATAATTCCCTTCAAAATTTACGCACTAAGTGTCCATGAGGACGTTGTATAAGGAAGCAATGTGAACATAAAGAAATCCAATGTCGGGATGCCTTGAAAATGTCTGATACAAACTCACTATGAGAATATAAACACGAAAAATAACCTTAAGAAGGTTATTAGGATCTCCCACGAAATCTCCGGCCCCGACATGAACACTTCATCGTGTGATGAAATAATGATTCATGGAATATGAGAAAGAGTGAAAATATGATATATAATGCAGCAGAATCAGGCTCCTGTCTAAATCCTTGAAAATGTCTCTCAAAATGGCTCAAATCAACCTCAATATGAAATGCCATGGAACAGATAATACATTTATACATAAATCTGACTAATCTCTAGCTACGCGATCTATGAGAAAATAGGCTATGACCTGATATATAAGATGATATGACAATACATCTCAAATAAAAAAGGGGGAGCAAGTTCTCAACCCCAGAAAACATTATTACATCAATCCTCCGAGTTGTCAGAATATAAAACTTGAGGAAAATGTCGGAGTAGTTGGAAGCTCTGTGACTCCAAAAAAAATATAATACAACATGGAAGAGGATGGGAAGTGCTGCAATAGATGTGCATACCTCCTCCAATGATCTCAAAAAGGAAGGGGCTGACCCCCTTACTGAAAACTGCACTCACTAGTGCACCAAATGAAACCCTTGTGCAAGCCACCTCTGAAAATAACACTGTATGGGAAGGAGACTGCACTGGGCATGAGAGAAACACATTTGGCTTGATTCCAGATCTACAATAAAGCTCTGATATGATCATTTTCTGATCTCCTAGAGAAGGCATGAGCTTCCTCTCTACAAACCAGCTCCGGTAGTGGTGATGAAGGTCCCTCACTGCAACACTAGCAACTCCAGTGTTCTCTTGCTGCAAGAATAACGCAGTAGCTACAAATGACTGCCTTGGCCTCATGCCATGATGTGAGGAAGATGAAGTACAATCTCTCCATGGCCTCCCATGGAAGAGAAGGGCATTCCTTAACATGAATCCCTCTTGTGCTAAGCAGCACCAAGTTGAAGAGAGCTTCAACTTCGAATTCTAGTCTCCAAAACTGATTCTGCAATGGCTGTCTTTCATCTTTTATGCAAAGCATGCATGGACCTCACTCACATTAGGGTTTCTCTCATTTGAAATTTTCCCTCCACTCCAACTACGCAATCTTCTTGAGCAAGCTTCCCCTCTTAGGGTACATTGTTGACTTTGGTCAACCATGGTCTAGCTCACTTGCCTTTGGCACCTTTTCACACTTGGGCTGCTATCTTAAGCCACTTAAGTGACTTTTTCACGTTAGGAGTGTTTATTTAGATGCTACATGGGCTCCCTTACCCATTTTATTCACTTTTATTAACATAAAAGTAAAATTAATGTCCCAAATACTTTATTGCAAAATTTGGGACATTACAGTCCTCCCCTCCCAAAACTTGCTTGTCCTCAAGCAAGAGCAAGGATGAACTACAAAAAGGTCCTCCACTCAAGGCATGGAGTCTGAAATATCCCCCTGTAGATCCTCCATCCTCAAGCAATCAAGCAAAATGAGTCACCCTCCAACTAGGAAACTCCTGAAAGTACTCCTCCACCTTGTGCTCATGAGAAATTGGTGGGCTGAATTTCTGAACTTGGTAAGCTTCATAGCCTACCCCATGCTGTCCTCTTCTCCACTCATGGTGAATGTGGAGTGAAAGCTGAACTTGGGCTGCAATAGTGTTGCCTTCAAGAGGCAAAATGAAGTCTAGATCCCTAAAGGACCTCTCCTCCAACGCTGCAAATCAAGCTGGCCCAAATCATCTCATATGTGATGAGCTGGAATTCATCAATATATGGTATCCAAACAATCATATGGTCCACCTCATGGAAAAATTCATGGCTAAACATGGTGACCATATCTTCTTCCATACTCCCCTTGGAGCATGTGCTGCAAAGAAATGGAGGTCTTTGTTGGGCCGTTAATATGCCATTATTATTATCACTTTTGAACACTTATTCCACCCATTTCTACCATTCTTCATCACGTCATTTATTATAATTTATTATTTAAATCCATTTTATAATGATTTATGCTCTTATGAATGAATATTATTTATTCTCCTTTATTTCTAATAAATTGATGATTATGAATTATTTTATCAATGATAGTTTTAATAAGTTGGTTATTTTATCATTTTTTGGCATGCAGGGTTTTTGGTTTTGTCCAGGCTGGTTTTCTTCTTCATGCAAGCGAGCCTGTCAACATTCATCAAGCGTGCAGTCTCTCCATATATCAAGCGTGCATGATGATTTACAAGCGAGCCTGTTTTTTAATACAATGGTTGTGCTTTGCAGGGATGATCTCGTGGGTTGGTTTTATACCACCCGTTATGTTGTTGGCCATGAACATCGAATTACTTCTTTACAGAAGTTTATTCTGGATGTATATGGGTTTATGAGGTTTTCTCACTGTTTTTATATAACAGTTGGAGAATGTATTGATGATCATGTACTGTCATATATTTCTTTTAATATATACAGCGTTTTTTTTTTCTTCTGAAAAAAGTTGGTTATAACATTATTCACCATTTTTAGCCTCCAAGATAATTTCCAGATTGAAGATTTGATCATTAAAAGTGCCAACTCAGAAATGCGCTGGAATAAGGAGTGACAGTTTTGCGGTTGAGATTCTGAGAAAATGAAGACGAATCTGGAAAATCCGGAACATGGGTTTTGTTCAGAACGGACCCAATTAACTTTATCAAAGAACGGTTTGCCCAAATTCGGCTTGTACTGAGAGAAACGCAGGGTTCTTTGAGCACGATTTTCTCAGATCTGTGGTTGCGGCCGTCCTCCAAATCTCAGCTACAAAGCCAAATTCGAATTACTGTTGTTGAAAGAGGGATGTAAATCTATTTTATTGTTGATCAATTGGTTGTAAGAAATTCAATATTATTATTAGAGATCCTATTTGCTATTTAATTTCTCCACCTTCTGATTATAAAAGGAGAAGCATGTATTGTGTATGGGGGGATGGAGAGACTTTTCTTATTGTAATTTGCAGAATTGTGCATCGGCTCTTGTTAAGAGAGTGTGAGCTGTTTGTAAACATTATTAATGCCTGATTAATAAAGGATTTCACTGTTGTTCCATTTCTCAAGCGCTGGAGTAAAGCACAGCAACGCTCCACCGGTGGTTGAGGGCCCGGCCCTGGTGGAGCGATCTGCTGTTTGTATTTCTATTAGTTTATTTCTGTTGTGTGAAGTTCGTTTATTACAATTAAAGAATTGAGTTATTTCTAATTGGATCAAATACAGAGTCATTGTTATTCCATTCTTTACAAGAAGCATGATTCATGATTCAATTGTTATAAAATGTTGTTTTTATGTATCTAATTCCAGTTGTTATTCCTTTTGTTTATGAATTACGATAGTTGATTGTTGCGTGGCTGTCGACAGGATTAAAGAGTAGAAATCTAGTTTGCTTGGTTATGAATTGAATTCACTGTTTATTTTACGCTGCTATTCAATTTCTGTTCATTGCTTTTAGATACATGGCTGCACATGGTGACCATATCATCTTCCATACTCCCTTGGAGCATGTGCTACAAAAAGAATGGAGGTCTTCTCTCCCAAAGGGCACATCCACCCAATGAGTCTCTCCCTCCTCATGATACATAGGGGCTGCTGCTGATATATGGCTGAAATAAAGTGGTCTTCATGAGAGATCCAAGCCACCCCATCAATCATACAATCCATGAAATGCCTCCTCCAAAATTTGAAACTCTCCAAATAGCTCCTCCCACATGAAGGAAAGAGATGAAGTTTGGCAATCATGGGATGCCCATTGCTTCTCCTGAAACATACAACATGCAAAATATGGAGAACCATACTCCCAATGGGCATCTTCAATTTATTTCCCTCCTTCAAAACAGTGCTTCCTCTGAACAACGTTCCGCCAGCCACATATGGAAGCATAAACTTACGAGAGCAAGGAGGTGAAATATGGTCCCATGCATGGAACCAGCGCAGGGCATCATTTTCCTGCCTCAATATATAATACGACAAGTGTCTTTGCAGCCACTTGTTTTTTGCCACATCCATCCTGCAAGGTGTGATCATGGAAACTCATTTTGGTGCCAAAGGTGCACACCAAAATCCATGTGGCTTTCCCCACAATCCACTGCTAAAATAGCCATCATTTTGCTGCAATGAACCATAAGTACAACCAGATATAATGTGCAATGAAGGAAGACCCTCCTTGATGCAACTTGATGATCATAAAAGTAAGAGAGTGTAAATCATAAGACAAATGGTTACCTCCCTCATCATGTACTTTGGCCTTTGAGCTGAAATGGCTCAAGTGAAAAGTTCCCCTTACTGCAACATAGTAGGGGAGTGGTTGTGCCAACCATCTCATCATCTCTTGGGCTATGCATCTAGCCATATGCTGATATACATCCATTAGAAAGCCCTCCCAAGTGGACTCCTCCATCAATGAAGAATATGCATGAAATGCATGAAAGAAGAATCCATAAGTGCTGCATGTAGATCCCTCTTCTTGTGCTTGTGCAACCAAGCTAAGAAAGTCAAAATGTAGTAAGGAGTGATCTCCTCCATTAATCCTTCATGGTAATCACCTACATGCCTCCAAAACACATCACTTGTGAAGTGGTTTTGAGAACACTTCATCAAGTAATCCAAGCTTTCAAGTGATAGCGCTGCTGGCCTTTGGAGTAGGGCCACTGTCATCTCAAAGCTCCCCTCTTTGACATGAATCTTGCCAAAGACTCCTCCCATCATGTTGCTGCAAATGTAGAGCCCCTCCCATGAAGAAGGTGCTACTTGGGAATCCAAGATCAAAGAGCAATCCTCTTGCACCATGCTAGTGCCTCCTCTTGCTCTCGCAACATACAAACAAAATCTAAGCAACAAGAATGTTTGCTGCTACTCCATACTTCCACCATACCCAATCTGAAATGGGAACATAATGAATGGTAAGAGAAATGCCATCCAATCATGATGCACCCATGCTCTCCTCTTTGTTCATTAGGAGCAATAATTGTGAAATGATCCTGGGACATCTGGGTTATGGATCCTCCACATTTCCGCTGGGCACACTCCATCCATAAGGCTCTGCTCCTTGGTGTAAGTATCCTGCCACTTGGTACCTCTTCACAAGAGCTACCATTGTCCCAAAAAAGATTTCTCCCTTTGCATTTCATGGGACATTGAAATGCAACCTCCTCCATGGTTCATGTCTCAAACCCCAACCTCATGTGTGGTGCATGACTCATTAAGGGTGTCTGAGAATAATGGCATAGTGCAGTGAAGGTTCCTTACTCAAGAAAATAAACATGCAATAATGTACAATCCTCCATGATAGATGTAACTCGTGCATACCTTGGAGAGATTTGGAAGAATCTTGTGTTGCTGCAAGAGTCTCTTCCTCAAGTGTGCTGGCTGCCTCAATAGTTGAAGATGGAGGCTGCTCCTCCATGAATGTGACAGTGCTGGCATGTGCCTCTGGTGGTGAGGGCTCCTCCCTCCTTTGGCCAAATCTTCTGATCAAGATCTGAGAAAAATCAGCAAGAGTAGAAACCCTTGCATGCCTCCCATGGTTGAACCACCAAGTTATTTCCTCTTTCTGCTGAACAAGTGTGAAAAAGATAGAGTCTCTTGGAAGACTCTAGGGTTTTCTCCATATTCAGCAAGATACTCACTGAGAATTTTGAATTCCAAGTGTTCTCCATGCTTCTTCTCTATTTCTCTGTGAGAATAGGAAGTGCATGGTCCTTTCTCTCCTCCTTTTCTGTCTCCTCAACCTCCTTGGAGAGGTTGCTGCTGGATCTGAAAATTGATGAGATTAATCTCATCCTCTGCATCATTCTGGCCTCTTCTTTTCTGAAATTTTAACTTCACAGGTTGAGCCAAGTTCGAAGCTCTGATACCACTGTGATATCCCAAATGGGGAAATTTCTGCTCCATTGGGAATATCTTAAGATATTCCCATATTCCAACTCCGGGAGTATTAAAAATCAACATTGAACTATTTCAGAGATTGAATATTAGGGGAATTTACTGGATATGTCATCTTCACAAGGAAGAATGAGATCCAGAGGCTACCTGGCCTACTAGCAGACTCTGCCAATAGAACTTTTCAAGAGCTAATAATTCCCTTCAAGGAATTTCTGCAACAGTTTCCCACGAGGACGCTGTATAAGGAAGCCCATGTGAAAATAAGGCAATCCAATGCTGGGATGCCTTGGAATACATATGATACAAACTCCCTATAGAACATAAGCCCAAATAAATAACCCTAAGGGGGTTATTCATATCTCCCACCAACAAGTATACTGGAATAATGCTTCATGAGAGAGTCTTCAGCAGTACTAAAACTTCAATATGTAACAACAGTGAAATAATGCCTCATATAATATAAGAAGAGTGCAAACTGATATATAATCTGTAGCAGCAAATGATATACAAAATCCTTGAAGAAAATACCTCTCAAGGTGAGTGCAAATCAGCCCCAAAGGAAAATGTACATGCAATGAAGGAAATACACTGCTACATGACCCAACTACTCTATAACTGCGCAGTCTATAGGAGAAAATGACCGAAAACTGATATACATATGATGATACAGCAATAAGAGCTCAAATAACGATGGGGGAGCAAGATCTTAACCCCATAAAACATTATTACATCAATCCTTCAAGGGATTGGCTAAAATACATAAACTAGAAAAATGCCGGAGTTGCAGTGTAGCTGCTACAACTCAAATATAATACAATAGAGGAGAAGGAAAGAGATGCTGCAATAAACCATGATACCTCCTCCAATGATCTCCAACTGAAGGGGTTGATCCCCTTACTAAAGATTGCACTCACTAGTGCACAAAATGAATCCCTTGTGCAAGCCACCTCTGAAGATAACGCTGTAAGGGAAGGAGACTGCGCTGGGCATGAGAGAAAACATATGGCCCAATGCCAAAATATGCAATAGAAGCTTCAGGATCTCCTTTGCTGATCTCATAGAGAAAGAGATGGCCCCTCCTCTACCAAACAAGCTCCGGTAGTGAGATGATGAAGGTCCCTCACTGCAACACCAACAACTCCAGCGTTCTCTTGCTGCAAGAATAACACAGTAGCTGCAAATGACTGCTTTGGCCTCAAGCCATGATGTGAGGAAGGTGAAGAAAAATCCCTCCATGGCCTCCCATGGAAGAGAAGGGAATTCCTAAACAGGAATCCCTCTTGTGCTATGCAGCACAAGCTCCTTTAGCTGAAGGAAGCTTCAACTTAGAAATCTATCTCCAAAGATGAAACCCCAACAATGGCTCTCCTTCATCTTTTATGCATGGCACGCTTCCTTGCCATGGACCCCACACACATTAGGGTTTCTCCCATTTTGAATTTCCCTCCATCCAACTACACAATCTTCTTGTGCAAGCTTCCCCTCTTAGGGTACGTTGTTGACTTGGGTCAACCATGGTCTAGCTCACTTGATTTTGGTCCTTTTCACACTTGGGGCTGCTATCTTAAGCCACTTAAGTGACTTTTTCACCTTAGGAGTTTTTATTATGTTTCTACATGGAATCCCTCTCCCATTTATTCACTTTTATTAACATAAAAGCAAAATTAATGTTTCAATTACCTTATTGCAAAATTTGGAACATTACAATATTTTAGAATTTGTATCAGTATTGGGTCCTATAATGCCTCCAAAAAATAATTCCATACCCATTAAGCCCTCAAAAATATATACTATGACGCATGAAGAGGAATAATTGCAGTATGAGATATCAAAATTATGGTACCAAGTGCAACAAATTTTGATCTTACGAAGAGCAACTGAAGATGACATAGATGGTTTAAAAGCAAAAATGGAGGCTGAGTTGGATGGTTTGAAGGATCAAATAATAGCTAATATGGATGATAAATTAGTGGAATTCTCCAACTCTCAAAGGATAACCTAGCTTTGGTGCAGAATCTAATGAAACAACAAGAAGATCAACATCACATAGAAATAAGTTATGAAGCAGTCACAAAAATAAGAACCCGACAAGTAAGATTGATTTCAGAGTATCTCAGCAAGTGGAAGAACTTTCCTGTAGAAGATTCCACATGGGAGGATGAGAATTTTATACAGAAGCATCAAGAAATAATCAAGCGTTGAGGACAACACTTGTTTGAAGGAGAGGGGCATGTTAAGTCCCTATATTAATAGTGTAGTACCTTATTATGTTAGTGTAGCCCCCCTTATTGTTATTGTTGTACCCATGTAACCCCCATATTGTTATTATTGTGCCCTTACATTATTATTGTTATGTCGGCTAGGGTTACATTGTGGCCCCATGGACTCCTATATATAGAAAGGAGGTTTTTTCATTTATATCATCCAAGAATTCTTGATTAATGTAATGCATTGGAGGTGTCCCCCTTGAAGTGTCTTATTTCTAAGGCGTTGATATCTCTTTTATTCTATTTTTGGAGCTGGTTTCACAACATCTCCTCCTAATATTTGGGAAAATATTCTCATTTTAATGGTTTCCTCTTCCAACTCCATATAGTCAAAGGCATCATTCATTATGTCTACATGTTGTTGGGCAATGGTGGATTGAGCTCCGGTAAAATGAGGGATTTTGGACTGGTAATCATGTGGCAAAGGTACTAGAGGTTGAGGTAAAACCATGGGGGCATACCAAGCTGCCATGATGGGAGCCAATGGAGGATTTACAAGAGGAGGGTTTATGAAAGGAGGTGTAGGATGAAGTGGAGTGGTTTTCACAGTGGTGGTATGGATGGGTGTGGTGGAAGTACTTGGACTAGAAAACTGATTCTGAGCAGACTTGGGATGGAAAGAGCTAAAGTGATGGAGAAGCTGAAAGTCAGGAGGAGTGGAAGGAGAGGCTTCTCTACTAGAACTCTGTTGCAAATCTATGGGCTCAAGGTCAGCCTGGTCAATATTACTTTGTGGCTTGGTTCTGAAAAGGTTCCTTGTATGGTGCAAGTAAAACTGGGGATCTTGCAAAGCTGTAAGATTTTCAGGTACAGAGCTTGCTCTATGAATGGTCCCAACAGTAGTTAAGTTTCCAGTTTTAGAAGTTTTCCACAAAATATTTTCTGGGTCATCAACTATGGTGGGAGGGTTTGGGTCCGGATGAGATCTAGTACTAATCCTTGGTGAAGCCAGATTTCAACACAAAATGTAGAGAGGCTGAAATTTTAGGACTGTTTTCAGAAGGCTGACCTCTCTGAGTGTTTGGAGCTTCCTTCCTACACTAGATCTACACTACCAGAATGCGTAATTCCTGCAGGAACTGCTGCTGCAAGGAGGTGTGGAATGTTGGCCTGATGCCAGATGTAGAAATTATGCTCCCGGAAGACTGAAATGGATGCACAAGGTGAAAGGATGATCCCTCCACCAGTTTCATAGTTGAATGCTAAGAAATACCTTCCTCCTCTCAAACCCTAAGGCGTGAATGTGTAATTCCTGAAGATGTATGTGCTGTAGAGAGGGGCTTAATGTGGCACCAATGCCAGATGATGAATGGATGCTCAAAGAAACCTTTCTAGAGTAGGAACTCGAAGTCCCCTGTGGATAAGGGTGGGATCTCCGCTTGGAGACACCCGTGTGGTAAAAATCACTGCAGACTTAGCTAAACAACTGAACCGTGCAAAGAAATTTCAAACGAAAATGCAATATCAAAATCCAGAATGATTTCTATGGTTGCCTTCACCTTCCTTTTATGCTTTGTGAGCTTCCCCTAGCCTTGGACCACCTGATTATGGCGTTGCACATGTGGCCATTAGCCTCCATGAATACTGTGCTGTCTCCCCATGATCTCCGTCATCTCTGCATTTACTCTCCACTCCCTCCATCATGTGGGAATTTAATGCACCGTTTCCTCCATTACTTCATCATTATTGCTCTATGATCTTACTTTTATTCCTCCACTATCTCCATCATATTCCTCACTATTGCTCCATGATATCGACTCTTCCTTTATTAATGAGCTGCTCCACTACTCCATAATTCTGATCCACTATCTAACTAACCCACATTCACACAATAAAAATGGATTTTATTCATCTATGGGGTTGATGGGTCCCTCCACCCTTTTATTTACTTAACTAATTAAGAAAAGTAAGAACTCTAATATTCCAATTAACCGATGTAAAATTGGGAATATTATAGTCCTCCCCGCCAAAATGTTGCTTGTCCTCAAGCAACTTCAAAAGTTAATGCTGCAGCAATCCCTTCCTCTCCCAAGTGGCATCCTCAGATGGAAGGTTTTCACATCTGCTCCAATGTGTTATGAATGCCTAGCTCCATAGCTGCCTCTCTAGAATGTCTAGGATGGCCTCCAACTGTGTAGTTAGATGCCTCTCCTCATTAATGAATCCCCAAGTGGCAACCAAATCCTGTCCAAGAGCCTCCTTTGTACATGAGATATGTGAAGTGTAGTGGTTCCTTCCCCAAGTGGAAAGTCCCAACTCATAAACTATCTCTCCAACCCATGCTACATGGAGTAGGTGGTGTCTCTCCATGCTCTAATCCTTGGCCCTGTTGGCCATGCTTGCTCCAAGAATCATCTCAACACTGTGCAAAATAGGAAGTAGAGACATATGGGTTGACATGTGAAATGTCGAAGCATACTCCCCCAATAGAAACCACCGCAGAAATGCCTCTTGCGGCCATGTGACACCATCATCATACCAAGTATGGTAGCCATACTCTCTCAAGAGAAGCCATCACATCAATGCCTCTTGCTGCCATACCACCTCATCATCTTACCAAGTATGGTGGCCATACTCTCCTAACAAAAGACAACGCAACAAGGCTTCCTGTTTCCATCGTACATCATCATCATGCAAGGTATGGGAGAATGTCAGCCCATATTCTCCCAAGAGTAACCAAAGCAACACTGACTCTTGTTGCCACCTCACATCATCATAATGCAAATAATGGAGAAACAATATACCGATTGACATGTATAATGTCACATCAGACCAACATAACCATGCTCCCTGCTGCCACATTATGTGAGTGCCATGCAATTTCCCAAACAATGATATATCCATTGACATATGATATGTCATGTGATGGCCAAACTCTCTCAAAAGTAACTAGCGCAACCATGCCTCTTGCTGCTGCATCACACCAGTACTATGCAAGGCATGCATCATACAAATGTGAAATGTTGGGTAGTAACCATACTCACCCAAGAGCAACCAACGCAACCATGCTTTCTTCTGCCCCGTGTCATAGATCCATAAGTAGCTTTTTAACCACTTTCTCATCATCCTCACCCATCCATCCAACTGTGGGTGACGAATCCTATCATGCTCCAGCTTGTTATCCACCAAATGGATCCTCCCCAATCTGATGACAATATTTGCACTCCCTGATATGTTGAAGTGCATCCTTCTTGAGGTTTGTCTATGAGAACCTCTCACCGATGGCTTGGTAGAACCTATGAGGTTCTGAATATGATGTAGGCAGAAGATTCTCTTTGAGCTGTGAGATGCTCATCAGGAAGGCTCCGTCTTGATAATGGAAGATGTTATCCATCACAATATGTCTATCATCTACCATCTGCCCATCCAATGCTTCATAAGTGAAGCAGTCATCAAAATGCTCCAAGAATAATTGGCCCCCCAAATCATCACTGCTCCTCAGTGACAGCGTTGATGATCTCCATGATGGTGCATCTTCTGTCTCATGGCTCTCTCCGTACACAATACTAAACTTATAGTTCTGTATTGTACTGATCCATCATTGCTGCCTCTCCTGCAGCTGCTCCTCCTCCTCAAAACTATGTGGGAGACCATGGTGGTTGGTCTTCACCCGAAATCTACTCTCAATAAAAAACTGCCGAAATTTGACCAATGCATGCATAATGGCCAATATATCTTTGTCGTAAATAGAATATGACAGTTCATGCAACAATAACCTCTGGTTCTTGAAAGATATTGTATAGCTTCCCTGCATTAGGAATATACTCATCCCATCCTCTGAAACTCCACACTCCAACAAAAGATGTTGTGTGCAGCTCAACAATGTAAAACTGGAATGGCTATACATCTCCTTCTTGAACAAGTCAAGGGTCCTCTGTGCAATGATAGTCTGCCGCTCCAAATCAACACGGTGCTCTAACCCTTGGTTATGCAATTTCCTCGATGGCATGACCCCAAAATTCTCCAGCTTAGGTGCTGAAATAATATGGGATTGAAATGTTTGCAAACATTGGATTAGCTGATACTTGGGAACATCTTAAAAAGCTAAAATATTTCCTCTAATCGGTGCAATGGCTTCTCCAACTGCTGGTGATGGTGATGGTGATGGTTTCTCCTCTACTACTGCACCAACACCGACATCTGCTTCTTCCTCCTCATGCATGGGACTGTCAATGTCAAAGGCTCAGGATCATCTTGCAACGATTCAAGTGCCCCCCCTACTGATGCAAGTACTTCTACTGCAGCTGGTGGTGGTGGTAGTTATTCTTCTTCCAGAGGAATAGTGTTGACATCTTCCCTTTGTTCCTCATATACTTTCTCATCAATGTTGGAAAATGTCTCTATGGAAAGTGCCTTCGGTTTTCTTCTTTCAAACCTCTTTAGCAACCTTTGAGTGAAGTATGCATAAGTAGTCACTCTTGCATGTTTCATATGGTTGAACCACCAATCCTTTGCTTTACCCTCAAGGTGCAGCGCTGTAATATCAACATCCTCTCTTTCCTCTACCCGGTGTAGCTCGAAGAAATCATCTAAATCCTTCATCCAATATTTTTCTGTGCTTTTGGATGAACCATCAAAAGTAGGCATGAAGAATATATTTTTTATGTGCCCTTTTCTTCTATTGCTGCTGCGGGGTCTTCGGTTATATTTTATTTGGAAAAATTGTTGGAGAGTCAGATTTCGTTTGATGATCTAGATTGAGATTTTTACTCTGCAAGATAATTACTCAGAGTCTCATGCTCCAAGTATTCTCCATCTCCATGCCATTCATTTCCTTCTGCAAGGAAAGTGGACATAGTAGAGTGTTGTGGAGCTCTCTGCATTGCCGGTTTTTTATGCTGCTGAGGGGAAGTGCTCAGATCTTCCTCATCCTGAAACCTTCTTAAGGTTTCTTTTTGCCTCTCCCTTCTCATTTCTTTGACCTCCTTGGAGAGATCCTGTACAGGTCTAAAGAGGAATGTGGCAAAACTTAATCCCTCCGTCATTATAGATCTCTACTTTCTGCTTCTTTTGATGTCATGAAATGTAATGCCCACAAGCTGAGCCAAAGATCATGCTATGATACCACTATAATATCCCAAAATAGGAAAAGACATTAATATAAAACACAATAACTGGAAACTACAACAACATGGAAATAAAATTTAAACACCATAAAAATAGACAGAATATTTAGATATATATTTCAGAATCTCCACAGTCATCATTTTTCTGTCGACGTTTCGAGTCTATATCAAGACTCATCCTCAGGACCAACCTGCAAAGAAGAGAGTATATTAGGTTAAATACATAGAGGGAAAAGGGTTTGAAAGATAAAAAGAGCCGACCAATTTTCTATTAATTTATAAAAGGTTAATTTATTTTTGATTTAATTATTTATTTTCTTATGTTAGTTTATGTCCATTTTTATTTCTAATTTATTAAAATATTTATAATCATTTTTATTTCTAATTATGTCTATATATATTTCTAATTCAATCCAAGATTTTACACTATATTAATTTTAATTAAAGTTTTTTCATATGTTACAATTAATATTTAATATTAGTAATACATATAAATTAAGTAATGTAGAATTAGGGTTATTAAAAGGAGCTTAATAATGTTTTTAATTTAAAAGGACATGACATTGTTTTAAGGGAGGGTTCATTGAATTGATAATGTGCTTTATTTAAAGAAGTAGCTCTTTATTTAGGTAAAATTATTAAATATAGGCTAATTTTTTATAAGATTTGATTTTTAGGATTGTTTTTTATACTTTAAAAAAAAAAAATTTGGATGGTTTTTTATACTTTTAAAATTTTTTTAGTTATTTTTGAGATTAGATTTTAAGAGTTTTTATAGTTTAGTTATTACGGTGGTTATTATTAAAAATAGGGTTAGTTATTATAAAGAGATTAATAGGAGTGAGGCCAGGTAAAGGGATATAGAAGGGCAAGGAGAGGGCTTGAAAAAGAAGAACAATGGGGAGAGGGAAGCGTAAAGGGAGGAGCAACAGAGTGAGGGCTAAGGATAAAGAAGGTGGGAGGATGAAAAGGGTTGAGGTGAGAGAGACCACTGAATTAAGGGAAAATCTTGTTATCAGGAAAGAATGTGGATCCAGTTCCTACTGACTTCCAGGCCTCCATCTCTGTTTAGGTTGCGAGGGTGCTTGATGATTTCTAGGGCTTCACGAACTTTACATTTAAAATGGTGTTTTTCTTTGGTAATGACCACAGGATTTTCAAGGCATATGTGGTGACATGTTTTGTTGGAGTGTTCTACTAAAGCTGATGTTTTGGTTCTTCCTAGCCTGATATCAACACCATGCTCTTTAAACCTTATTTTGAAGGTCCTGCCAGTTTCCCCAATGTAGCATTCTCCGCATGAAAAATTAATTTTGTAAACACCTTTTTGCTGGAGGTGGTCGCGGTCGTCTTTGATTGATTTCATCCTATGTCTGATTGTCGATAGAGGTTTGAACGATGCTCTAATGTCTTTCCTAGCTAGAACTTTGGCTATATTGTCCGTGACTCCTTGAATATAGGGAAGGTAAGCTTTAGCTATAGGGGAACTGTTAGTTGTACTTCCTTTAATTCTGGATCTGGCTCTTTGAATAGCTCTGTTGATGTCTCTATTACTGTATCCCAAGTTTATGAAAGATTTTCTTAGATGTTCAATTTCTTCTTCCATATGATTATTGTCTGATATTCTGAAAGCCTGTGTGAAAAGAGTCAGCAGAACCCCTGTCTTCTAGGCAGGGTAATGGTGTGAATCAATGTGAAGATAATTATCAGTGTGTGATTTCTTTCTGAGCACTTTGTGCCCAAGGGATCCGTCATCATTCTCGGAGAGGAGAATGTCAAGGAAAGGTATGCCGTTGTTTTCTTCGCCTTCCATTGTGAACTGGATATCTTTGGATATGCTATTAAGGTGGTCTAGGAAGTTTTTTAATTCCTGCTCTCCATGCGGCAAATTGACATTGGTGTCATCCATGAATCTTATCCAAAATTTAGGTTTCAATGGGTAAGAGTCCAGAGCCTTATTTTCAAAATTTTCCACGAAGAGGTTTGCTACTATAGGTGACAACGAAGATCCCATAGCCACTCCAGATGTTTGTTCACAAAAAAATGATGACTATGGAGATTTTGAAATCTATATCTAAAAAATATACACCACAGAAACCTCCAATCTATCAATAGACAGAATAGTTGAGTCATTTTATTAATCAGGACGTGGAAAAAAATGTACAAAAATGCTCAAATATAGTCACACTCAAGCCAACAAATATGGCTAGGGTGACCCTCAAGTCATCTCACTGAAAGCACTGTGTAACTGCTGATCTACTGGAGGCCATATTGCGATGTCCCTGCTGGAAATGCTGGAAATATAACTGTTGGCTGAAAAGGGATGCATAGATCAGGCTGTTCTGGAACTTAGAAAATGCCAAGATTTGGAATCTAGACTCTATGATGAAATCCCAGAATAACCCAGAAAGGATTTCCAGATTGGCTCACCTTGGAAAATCACCCTCCTAGGGCTTGCAATACATAACTGCTGGGTATGCAGATCTATGGCATGAAATGAAATAAAAGGGCTACAATGATACACAATCAACTCAATACATGAAGGGTTGGCCCCTTCTCATGATGTTCAAGCTAAAATCTTGAGATCTAGCTCCTCCTTCCTTCTCTCAAGTTGCAACTACTGCACTACACAACTGATGGAATGGACTGCGCTGTCAAGGAAAATTAAGCTATAGCCTGCTGCTAGATGATGAGATTCTGCTCATGACTGATGGAAATAATCTCACCAAAGTGAGGGGATGGTCCCTCATAGGATTCCAAGCTGAATTACTTGGAAATTCCTTCCTCCACTAGATCTACACTACTGCAATGCGTAATTCCTGCAGGAATTGCTGCTCAAGGAGGTGTATAATGATGGCTTGATGTTGGATGTAGCAATGATGCTCCTAGAAGATTGAAACAAATGCAGAAGGTGAAAGGACGATCCCTCCATCGGTTTCCTAGTTGAAATGCTAAGAACTACCTTCCTCCTCTCAAACCTTAAGGCAAGAATGCGTAATTCTTGAAGCTGTATGTGTTGTAGAGAGGGGATGAATGTGGCACTGATTCTAGATGATGAATGGATACTCAAATAAACCTTTCCAGAGTAGGCACTCGAAGTCCCCCATGGATAAGGGTGGGATCTCCGCTTGAAGACACCTGTGTGCTAAACAACACTGTAGACTTAGCTAAATAACTGAAGCGTGCAAATAAATGCCAAACATAAATACAATATCAAAATTCTGAATGCTTTCTATGGTTTCCTTCACCTTCCTTTTATGCTTTGTGAGCCTCCCCTAGCCTTGGCCCACCTCATTACTGCACTGCACATGTGGCCATTAGCCTCCATGAAGACTGCGCTGTCTCCCCATGATTTCCATCATCTATGCATTTACTCTCCACTCCCTCCATAATATTCCTCATTATTGCTCCATGATCTCCAATATTCCTTCATTAATAAGATGCTCCACTACTCCGTAATGCCGATCCACTATATAACCAACATTCACCCAAAAAAAATGGATTTTATTCATCTATGGGATTTATGGGTCCCTCCACCCTTTTATTTAATTAACTAATTAAGAAAATTAAGAACTCGAATATTCCAGTTAACTGATGGAAAACCCACACTCACACAAAAAAAGTGGATTTTATTCATCTATGGGGTTTATGGGTCCCTCAGCCCTTTTATTTAATCAACTAATTAAGAAAAGTAAGAACTATAATATTCCAATTAATTGATGGAAAATTGGGAATATTACAACGAGTATGTCAACAAAAATTTTTATACTAGATGGGATGGTATTGACACACATTAAATCTTGGTACTAAGTTCCCCCATCACCCATCTAGAGTTTACCTAACTAGGATTCTCAGATATGTATATCAATATTTCATTATTATGTGTTGTACAATGCATGGGCAAAAGAACACTGGGGTATTTGAGGAGAAATGTATATATATTCTCAATATGGTGGTTACCCATGGTAAAGTCTTCATTTGTGTAGATATATCGTCATTTGAATTGCAACATGATGTTGGGTAGGCTAAAGCATCTCTAAGGTCAAACCAAACACCATAGTTCTACATGTTTGCATTTCTATTGGATGGGATCTATGCATGATATGCATTCCTAGTAATGTATTGGAATTGGACCATGCAGGATAAGTTTCTAGTTTACTTACACTGCAGGGTGTTGCTTGATTTGAGTTTTAGAGGTGCATATGAAAAATTAGTATTGAATTTCTTCGCAGTCGTATTCCAGATGATATATGAGATTGATCCTCCTTGCATGACCGATCAAGTGAAAGAGTCATTACATGACATCACAAATTGGTTTGTTGCGACTGAGCGTACATACGTCTGATGCTTTGGATGTTAGATCTCACCTCATCTCATGCTGCGATATGTCACTAATAAGGTGGTCATGTAAGAAGTAGCTTATCAATTGAGAAAGGGGTTTTTAGGACTCCTTAATAGAAGGAAGAAATCCCCTTCCTTTGAGGATCAGAATATATGAGTTGAAGAGACACAAGGTGGTGGAGGAAGAATTACAAGAGTTGGAGTGCTCGCACTTTGTAACTAAGTATTTTCACTGATATTAACCCATAAGAGTGTGCATGAAACATTATGCAAGGTATGGTTTCACTTGGCGTTATTCATCAATTTATACAACAAATACGAGAAGGTAAAGAACTGGTATAATGTAGTAAGAAGAACACATCCAGGGATTGAATCCATTTCTCCCCAAGATGTGCAGGTATAGGATGCACCACAATCAACTCCTCAAGGAAATATTTCAACTCCAAGGAAACGTATCAATCATTATTCAACAAGAGAAAGAAACAAGAAATGGAAAGTTGATCCCTTGAACACAAGAGATATTCAAGCTGAACAGGAAAGGAGAGAATTAGAAGAAGAGGAGAAGAGGAAGAAATATGAGTTGATTATGAAGCAACATGAAGAAGAAGAGGAAAGAAGGAGAGTAGAAGAGGAGAAACAAAGGAAGTCCCGGGAGGAAGAAGCAACACAAAGAATGAAGGAAGAACAATTGACTCAGGAGATAGAGGAAGACTTGGAGGAAGATGATGCCATCCAACCCATAGATGATGAACCAATTTCTTTGGAATAACCTCCTCTTATAGATGGTAATCTCCCATTTGATGAAATGGGAATCACACCTCCACATGAAGAAAAATTAATGGATGTATGCAATTTCACGTTTTATCATCTCAAGAAGAGGATTGTGCCACAGAGGAAAAAATACTTCTCAAATGATCCTCAGAACCTAGTCTCATTATCTACAAAAAAGACGATAACTGCCAATACTAGAAGGAATCATAGGTAAATCATGGTAATATATGTTTCTTTTTCTACAACAACACAGGAAAACTTAGAATATCTATTGAATTAGAATTCATAATTAAGGAAATAGTTAGTTGCAATAAAGAAATAAGCGAAACACCTTGCTGTGAAAATTAATGATGATATCCACATAGCTTCAATACAACATAATAGAAGTCAACCATGCAAGATGAAATAGGGCCAATGGAGGATACCATGGAAAAATTATATGATGAAGTGATACTTTTACAACAATTAGTGCCCCCCTTTGTTGGTGTTGAGAATAAAACACAAGAATCCTTGAAGCTCCTAAAAGTGGCAAGCAGAGCAGTTGATCAACTCCACGAAGTGGCTTCCAAATATTTGAATGTTATGAAAAAGCTGGTTAGAAGGGATAGTATTTATTCTGAAATGGACTAAGTACAACTGAGACTCCCCCATCAAAATTATAACCGTCTTGGATAACATGCGACTAACAATATTAACTCTTATAGTCGACTGCAAAATGGTTTCGATTCTATAGCATAGAAACATGGGATTCCTTTAGAATTATCACTTGAATAAATTAGAGGCAGGGAAATCGTCTTTAAGGAAATAAGGAAATACATAGAATAAATAAAGCATGCATCAAAAAAAGAAGGCCTGAAGATCACCAAAGACATTATTATAAAATATGCCATCACACTAGTCAAAGCCCACATGAAACTATCATGTCTATGGAATAATGTATAATCAAGCTCCAATACCATATAGATAGAAGCAATGGAGGTGAATATGTGATATGCATTGGAATTTCCGCTTCAGATCAAATTCATCTCTACAGATTTCAAAGCACGTCACACATACATCACCGATGAGCTCCATGTAGAACAAAATGATTTGTTAATATGATAATACTTTGTCCTATTAGAAATTTTGTCTCATATAGCCACTATCTTATATGTAATTTGTATTTTGTAATAAGTTGTATTCAATGAAGTCCAAAAGACACACATGGAATGTGAAAAGCAACATATGGAATGTAAAAAGTTATGTATAGAATATCAAAGGTTGTATGGGATCCCATAGGTCTTAGAAGTTGAAGAGTCATGAGGAAACTCAAAAAGTCATTTTCATTTTTTATAAATAGCTCCTCATAACTAAATTAAGGGGCTTGGATTCTTAGAGTATTTCATTTTCTTCTCTTATAATATTCTATAGGAGATAGATCATTCTTTGGAGAAACAAGTTGTGGCTTCATATTCCACTACTGGATTTGGTGTTTCACTTATGTAACAGTGTACTTGGGATCTTTCATTCATAATTAGAAGCTCTATGAGCCAAAACTTCTTCATGCATATATTGTTGATGTAGCAGGACTATTATTTTTATGTTTGCGATATATGTTGGTTTAATTACATACTAAGTCTAATGAATTATTTTTTTGCTTAGATATGGATATTGTTGAATAGGTGTTGTTATGTGTTCATGATTGTTGTTTATCATGTGAACTACTTTGCAGGTAATCAACAAGCCTTTCTCTTTGTCCCTGGGCCCCCCTTAGGATAATAATATTACTTCCCTAACCAGAGGATCGTTTCCATTTACCATCAGTGGAATTTATCTGTGCAAATAAAATTTGGTATCACACAAAGCTTACATACTTTCTGCCCCAAACATGTGTTGCAATATCTTGTGTATGTTTTGTAACCAGGGCAGATATTTGAAACCTTTACAATGGTGGCCAGACCATACAACCGGATGAGAATCCTACACCAAATGGTGTGAGGTCTAATTGGGACCTCACATCGAGGATATCCCCTTACATGTTGGTGACATCCAACACTGTCAACACTCTGCAAGGGCATCTCCAATGTCTGCACATTGAGAACCTTCTAAGCATGGTCACCTAACCCTTATTGCTTGTATTAAATCACTAAAATAAGTTTTGATCACATCTACCTTGCATGGAACATAAAATAAATTTAGCTAATAGCAAGGACCCCTTCCATCCCTTTGCAAAAGCAAACTATGTAATGAAAAGGCCCTCCTATCCTCACAATGTAGTGAAAAACCTCCTAGGTAAATTGACTTCCCTTCTATGGATTTCCTCAGTGAATAGTGTATTTTACTATAAAAATTAGCCATTGTTGGGCCAGATTATGCTAACATAGTAGGAAAGTTCATTCTAGATGAATAATGACCCCTTTGTTGAGAAAAATTGTGCTTCCTTCTCTTCCTCCTAGAGCACATCACAATCACAAGCATCAAGCCTTCAACCTTGTCCCTTGTTCTTCCCATCTATGTTGATACTTATTTAATCCTCTCTCAGCACATGGCGTAGTAACAAGGTTCAAGGAGGCCTCCTCTTAGTCCTTTTCAAGTCAAACTACATTGACATAGCCTTCCTTTATTTCCTTCATGGCGCATGTTGCACTCTTAACCAAGAAGATCACCACCTTGTTCCTTGTGCCTCCCCAATGTGTTGGACCAAGGAGAAGCCCTATTTATAACACATAGCATAGTAAAAATGAACAATGAAGCCTTCCTAAGCCAATGTTTACTTTAACTGCAACTTCCTTATCAAACCTTCCTCTGTCAACCCTCACCATTAGAGAAATTTTGAGGTAAAAAATGGGCCTCAAAACAAAAATGTACAACGAAAATCAACTTATAAGAACTAATAGCATTCTTATACTTGTATTTTCAAATGATATCCCTATGATACTCAAATTTTGATTAGGAGCACTCATTAGATGCAAAATTTAATTCCTCATCCAAATAATACCCTTGTTTCATACTTTCGATGAACCCTACTACATGAAAAATGAGAAATACATGAAAAAACGTGATTCCAATCATGTTTTTCATGTATTTATTATTTTTTGTGTATCATGTTCCATAAATAGTATGCAACATGACTACTCCTTGGATGAGGAATTAAATTCCACATCCAATGAGTGCTCCTGCTTAAAATTGGAGTAAAACCATTGGGAGATAAGTTAAAAATATGAGTTGAAAAAGTTTTTTTTTTTTTTTTTTAATCCCTCTAAAATTTGATGATGTAATCTAATATTATTTTATTATTTCCAATATTAGTTTATAATATTCCTCAAGGGGCCCATTTTAGACTTCAAAATTTCTCTAATGACAGACCTATCATAAGAAACTTCTTCCATGAGCTAGGCAGAGATAGAATAGATGTTTTCAAGACTGATTTTTCTTTTTCATGAGTAATATTCATTGGCAGGAGTACCTTCTCAACATGACAAGGTGATTCTTAAGGAAGGTGTCAAGGAAACACTTGTAGAGAAGGAGCATAAAGAAGAACTACCATGAAGACATGAAGAAGATCTAGACCATGGAAGAATGAAGACTTTGTATAACTTAAAAGGTCTTGATACTGATTGAAGACTCTTTGGAGGGTGAAGATGTGAAACAAAGTAGATATTTCATGAATATGGAGTAAAGATCAGATATTTCATGAAGATGGAAGACAAAGCATCAAGGAAGACAAATTGGCATTTCTACCTCATCATAAAGCCCATGCCATCACTACCAAGTTGTGGCTTGTATAAGTGTCGCCACCATGTCAAATGTGGCCATGTGTCATGCCAAATCATCATCATGTGGATTATAATGATATATTTTCAAGAAAGAGGCAAAATGTAATGAGTGGAAGTCTAAGAGTCACATGTGGAATATGAAAAGTCACATGTGGAAAAATGAATTAAATAGAAGTTGAAGAGTCATTAGGAAAGTCCACAAGTCTTATAGAAGTTCAAAGGTCACATTGGAAGTCTAAGAGTCATGAAGGTAGTTCAAGAGTCACTGGGATATGAAAGGTCATTCCTCTTGTTATAAAATAAACCTCATAACTCAAGCAAATGGATTTTATAGGCTTAGTCTTTAGAGAGCTAGCTTTGGCTTCTTCAACTTGGCATAGAAGAAACAACTCTTTTGGAGAAGCAAGGAGTAAATCAATGTTCCACTATTTGAACTAGTGGTCGACCATTGTAACTGTGTACTTGGATCTTTCCTTAATTATCAGAAGCTCCTTGAGCCAACACTCTTTCATGCATACATTATGAATGTAGTAGGACTAATATTTATATGTTTGTGGTTTTTATTTTATTCACATGTATTAAGGAAAATGAACTACTTCATTTGATTTGGTACTTATCTTGTTGAAGGTGTGTTGTATTTGGTTTAAAGCCTAATTATGAACCCCTAACCCATTTAACCCCCTATACCCCTAAATCCCTAACCCATTTAAACCCCTAAACCCCTAAAACCATAACCCATTTAACCCCCTAAACCATAAACCTCTAAACCCTTAAACCCCTAAACCACTAACACCCAAACCACTAACACCCAAACCACTAACCCCTTAACGCCTAAATCATTAACGCTTAGCCCATAACCCATTAACCCCTCACCCCTAACCCCTAAAATCCCTAACTGCTAAATCCCTAACCCCTAAGCCCTAATCCTTAATCCCTTAGCCACCAACTCATTATTCACCTAACCCCTAACTGTGCCTAAATCCCCTAACCCCTAAGACCCCAATCCCTAATCCCTTAACCACTAACTTATTATTCCCCTAACCCCTAAATGTGCCTAAATCCCCTAACCCCTAACCCCCCAATCCCTAACCCCTCAATCACTAACTCATTATTCCCCTAACCCCAATCCATAATCCCTTAACCACTATCTCATTATTCCCTTAACCCCTAAATGCTCCTAAATATCCTAACCCCTAAGCCCCTAGTCCCTAACCCGTTAACCACTAACTCATTATTCCACTAACCCCTAAACCCTAAAACTCTAACCCCTAAGCCCCTATTCCCCTAACCCTTAATTATACCAGGTTCGTGGTGCTTGCTTGAGGCCATAAAAGGATTTTATAGGCTTGCATGCTTTACGTTCCTAACCCTTCACAAAAAATTCTTCTCGTTGGGACAAAAAAACATTCTCTTTCAAATATCCATTCAAGAAAGCAGTTTTTACATCCATTTGATAGAATTTCTGACTTTTTGAGTTTTTAGGGCAAAGAGTGTCTAGATGGTAGCCCATTTTTCTATGGGGGAGAAAGTCTCCTCATAATCTACCCCTTATTTTTGTGTAAAACCTTTTGCCACAAGCCTAGATTTATTCTTGTCAAGTGAGCCATCTCCTTTATACTTGTTTTTGAAAAATCTTAATGCTTAATTTAGCAAGGGTCCTAGGAGGGGTTCCAAAGGGTGGAAATAGTGGGAAAAGGACCCATTGTCACCTCATTTAATGTTCCCTGCTCTTTATGAACTTTCACTGATGGGAGGAGTCTCGATATAAAGAAATCACTAGAATGATGAGATCAATAACGATGCACAATGTGATTTCCAATGCCCATTAAAAGAAGAGGATCACATAATAGGTTGTCTGTTTTATAAGAAAAAGAAGGAATCTCTAAGAAAGGCTTGAGGGAAAGATGACCTCAGGTTTAGGAAAATTAAAAAATTATGAATGCGTAAGATCAAAAATTCCAAAATCCCTCACTTGTGATTGATGTTTTTATACTAGGCTTCAAAGTGAGGCAAGGGTGACTCATACATTTAATGCAATATCGTAGTATTATGTGCTAAAATAACACATATTCTAGAATACATGTGCCTCACTAAAGATAATTTAAACACATTTGTCAATTAAAGGGAAAACATTAGCTACAAAGTGTTTTGAGCAGATGTGTGCTTTCAACATACCTAGTTTTGAGAGACAAATGTGCCCCCTTTGTAATAACTTGTTGTTTTCCTTTAGTAACCCATTTAACCCCCAATACCCCTTAACCCCTAACCCCTTAAACCCTAATTCCCGACCCATTTTGGCACCTTGCAAGAATATTGTCATCACAAAGCCCAATCATAAGCTCTTCTTCAAGCATAACTTGGTTCATTTTGGGTTTCCAAAGACCATATTTCCTGATACGGATTATAGGTTCCTCAATATTTTATGGTTTAATCTTTGGTCCACGATGGATATCAATTTTGACCAAATCGATTTCCTTCTATCCCTAGATTGATAAATAAAAAGTAGTCAATAGGATTATTGTAGATGTCCTTAGAGTATACAATTGTGAGCATCCATATACACGTGTTGAAAGCCTTCCATATTTTCAACATAAATTTAACATAACTCTTCATATTTCAGGTGTGCTTGGGGTCCGAACAATTGGCACAAATTGATGTAGCTATATTCATGGAATAACACATGAACACACCTCCCATACTTTGAACGAGGTAAAGAAAAGAAACCAATTTTGAGGAACATATCCAACAAATTCAACACCGAGTTAATGATATTTTGTAGAAAGTTTCCAAATCCAATTACAAGTAGATGCACAATCCTTTGGGTTCCATATAAGTTTCAGGTTGGTGACAATTTATGGTTGGACTTGCATAAAGAGCAATTGAAAACTCCCATGAGAAGCTTATACCACTTTGATACGATCCTTACACCATCACCAAGGCTATGGGTGATAATTATTTTGAGGATAATCATAGGATGATATATATAATCGTTGGATAACTAACAAATTTTTCCTTGCTCTTGTGTGCCTCTCTTAGGTTAGTACTACTACTTTCCTTTCAGAGACTCACTCTTTTCTCCTCTCATGAAGGTATCCTTTTACACATTGCAATCAATGTTTCACAATGTCAACTTACTTTATTATTCAAAGGTTATGTGCATAATCTCTTATGTTATCCATTCAAACCAAAATGAAACTTACAGTTATGGTGGCTAGGTTGATACTCTAGATAGGGCTTCTACTTAAAACGATGTGAGGTCTAATTGGGACTTCACAATGGGGAGACCTTGTGCATGTTGGTGGGATCAAACACTGTCAAAAATACCATATACCATTGGAAAGGTCTCTCCAAGGGCTATCTAACTAAGAGATTTTCTATGGATACATGTTTTCTACTTTAAAATATGATTGGAGGATGTATTAACATTGTAATGTGTAGAATGTGGAGCATGTATTAATATTTCAATCTCAATTATGTATATACTATAAAACAAAGAAATAAATAAATAAATAAATAAATGTATGTATGTATGAAGTTTAATATGGATTATATATATATATATATATATATATATATATATATATATAAAGAGAGAGAATTCTTATTCCATTGATAAGTTTTTTAAGGGAGATTTGTAATTCATTCATTTTTTAATATGTATTTGACATGTAACATTTTAAATATATATAAGTTTTTTAAGGGAGATTTGTAATTAATTCATTTTTTAATATGTATTTGACATGTAACATTTTAAATATTAATAACAAAAATAATATATATATATATATATATATATATATAAAAATAACTAATTATATATATAGAGTGAGAGAAAGAGAGATACCTATGGATATATGTTATCTACTTCCAAATATGATATGGACATGTATTAAGATTTTAATGTGTAGAATTGTTGGCGAGAAAGAAGGTCTCTGAGCAAGACCCAGGTTCAGGATAGAGGCCAACAAGGTTTCCGCAGTAGTCTAGCACAACGCCAACATTTTCACTCACCTTTCAGAAGGTAGAAGGTCCTCACTTCAGGCGTGCCATGACCATGTAAGGAGTTGGGTATATCAAATATCGACAAACAAATCTATGAGTGAAGACAGTGAGCTAAGTACTCCGAGACAAGTTTAGCCACATTTGTTTGATTTAGCACTGGGTTGGTTGATTCAGCCTCCACGGAAACGAGAGCGTACTACTTAACAGAGACTCACACGATCATGCACAGTCATGAAAACGAAATAGAGCAGAACGAGAGGTTTACCCGTTGGTCCTACGTTTGAAGTGGATCCACGTGGAGTTCAAACTCCCTGCAACCGTCCTTCCTCTTTCACCTGAAATACAAGAAGAAACCAGCACAAAGGACAAGTTGTACAGTATATTTCTACTCTATACGTTAGTGAGATTCATATAAAACATTAAATAAATCATCATGAATGCTTGTATAAAAAATGTTCTTCATACATTAAAGCATACACTAACACGTTTCTTCGGGAGTATGACATGATACTTACTTTATTATAAAAATAGTACGTACAAAAGTAAGTGGAGAGATCACCTGATCCTTCCAAGGCCTTCGCAGACCGTCGTCCGGATCCGTCCAGCCCTTGCCTCGCTAAGACTCCTTCCAAATGAGTGCATACGAGATAACATATAAAGGGATGTGTATCTAAAGGAAACAAGGGTTTCCTGAAATGAACTGGGAAAGTGCAGGAGGCACGGGGAATCAGACTTGGATAGGGAACCAACAGAGTATAATAATAATAATTCTCTCTCCCCTTTAGGCCATACATATGAGGTCTTTTTTATAGTCCCTCCAAGTAGTTTCAGCAGTTGGAAACAGTTGGCCACGGGCTGGGGTGGTTGAACTACCTGAGTAACCATCAACCCAGCGCGAAATTAGGGATTTTTATATATTTTTTAATCATTAAAATGGCATGCGCGGAAAAGTCTAGCTGTACTCGCGTATACACGCGGAAAAACACGGGCATAGTCGCGTATGAAGGATTTTCCACTGTTTTTAAGTGAATTTGTCCAAGTCTGTAGGAATGGGTGCCCATAAAGCCATGTAGCAATCATGAATCATGTCAAGGTGAGAAATGATGCTATAACAACTGCATAAGATACTACTCATGAACATATTCAGGATGAAAAATCAAAATTTAAAGCGGCCAATACATTCATCATAACCAGATGCTCATCACATAAGTCAAGACATCAAACCCAGATAGGAGTATATTTCATTAACAATAGCGAACAGTAACATTACTCCTCAGAGTGATCACAACAAGATTGATTACAATATTATAAAATAGAACATAATAGAATGAACAGAATGAACATAATGAACAGAACGAACAAAGCTCTTCTACGACTCTCTTCCTCTTCTCTCCATTGCACCAACCTCCCGTCTACGCTGGACGACTGCCTATTTATTCCTTTTCCAATGCGACTGTCAATTTTCCCTTCTTTTCTGCTCTGCTGTTTGTTGCATCTCCCTAACCACTGGGAGTTTCGCTGTTTGTTCTTGTCGCTCCTTTCTGCCATCTGTGCTAGTTTCCGCAACTGTTGCGCCACCTACTCTCGAGCTTTTCGCAACCGTGACAACTCTCTATCTACCGTGGTTTCCCTCTGCCACCTGTTATCCGTGCCTCAAAACCCTTTCATTTTCAAAACAAGGGCCCCAACAAGAATGTGAGCCATAAATAAAACATTTCAATGTGAATCATAAATAAAATATAGTTCATTATTAGTTAAAATAGTTTAAGATGGAGGTAAGAGGGGGAGGGGTCAACTTTGGCTATGAGGAAAAATTAGTTTTGCATTATGCTTGGGGTCTTGGAAGAGTGAAAAATAACCATGTGAAGTACCTTTCCCTATGGAAACGTTTGGATTTTTCTAATTATAGGGACATGTATTAAGATTTTAATGTGTAGAATGTGAATTATAATTAAAATATTTCAATGTCAACTATGTATATACATAGTTGACATTGAAATATTTTAATTATAATTCACATTCTACACATTAAAATCTTAATACATGTCCCTATAATTAGAAAAATCCAAACGTTTCCATAGGGAAAGGTACTTCACATGGTTATTTTTCACCCTTCCAAGACCCCAAGCATAATGCAAAACCAATTTTTCTATATATATAATTTAAGGGGGAGGTGGGAGGGGGAGAGGTCATCTTTGGCCCTAAGGAAAAAAAACATGTGTGGGGTCTTCGAAGGGCGAAAAATAACAACGCAAAGTACCTTGCCCTATGGAAAGGTCTGGATCTTGCTAATGAATGAAGAATTAGCCGAATTACTCTCTTTGGTGACTCCTTACTAGTAATTTGTCAGTTCACCAAAGTGAAGAAGGTTATTTGTTCCCTCTCCCTACCCTTTATTCAAAGGATCCAAGCATTAATTTCACAATTTGAGTAAGTGGAATTTTTTCATATCTATAAAAAAAGGTGCCTACATGAGCCAAGGGATAATAGAAATAAATGCAAGATTGAGTCCCTCTCTACTCCCTTAAATGAATCTAATATTTTTTGGTTATTGGATTGTCGAGGAGTGATTTTATCCCTCCAATCCCTAAGTTAAGATATTAAAAGGAATCCTTGGAGGCTCCCACTTATATTTTATGTTGGAATATCGGGCCCATATCTGGTCAACTTCTTCCTTTTCCCATCTCCTTTTTTTTATGAATCAATGCATGTGGCTCATTCTAGTGAAGAGGTGGCATCTACCTTTTCCCCCATCCATCCACTACAGTCTTGTATATTTAATTCCCCTTAGTTATGAGTTATGGATTTTTTCCTTGGTCGCGATGTCTCCCTGTGAGGGTATGATTATGGATTTATTTCTCTTGTCTTGTTATGAGTTTAAGCTATTTACCTCTTGTCTTGGAGAAAATTTTGTAGCGATGTGGTTTCAATGGATTTAGAATGACTCATGCCATCTTTTGGGGTTCAATTATTTATGGTTTTCTAGAGAAAAATTTCTCTCACACGTGCTCTCTTAAGTTCATGTATTCTATTGTTGGAATTCCCTCATTTTTTGTTGTGGTGTCCTAGTTTTTTACTCTCTCCAACCTCTACCTTGGTTTGTCTCCGACCTCCAAGGTTCTATCAGTGCTTTGGAGCTCATTGAAAAAATATTGGACTCCACTCAGGCCTTGGTTGCCTTAATAAAAAAACCTTGAAGACATGGTCAAGTGTCAACGAATCTCATTTCAAATATTTGTTAAAGACAAGTTTTAGGTGCACCACATAGACGTGGAGGATTCACGGGACAAGATTAGTGAGGAAGTTCTTCAGCTTAGTGCTCGAGTGGTATTTTTGGAGATATCAATTGCCTAAGCAAGAAGAACAACATATAATGGCAATGTTGTTAGTGTTCATGTTGGTAGAAGGAGATCTCGTCATGTCATAGACCTGTAGTATAATGGATCTGGCTTGTCGTGACTTCACCTCTTTTCTGAAGAGGCAATTTTATGGCTTGTAGTTTTTTCTACAGACCTCTATTTTTGTAATGTTGGTCTACAAATTTTTTTTTTCTTCGTTGGTATCTATTTGTAGAGTTTACAATGATCATATTTTCTATCTCATTTTAATCAGTCATGGAGGAAGTAAGCATTTTGTTTACTCTTTTGACGATATTCATTTTGTATCCAACTCAATATGTTAGGTTTCTAGTCCCAATTACAGTATTTTATTAATATAAATACCCTTAGCCATTTCGTTGAAAAAAAATAGTTTAATATATATTTTATATATAAAGACAAAAAATTCTTATTCCATTACAAGATTTTTTAAGGAGATTTGTAAGTCATTCATTTTTTAATATGTAGTTGACATGTAACATTGTAAATATTAATAACAAAATGAACACACACACACACACACAATATTTAAAAAAAAATTCAAGCCTCGAGGCTTAGCTGAATCGATTGATTCCCCATCGTTGTAAAACCTTTTCTATTGGGAGGTCACAGGTTCATATCTATTGACCCCAAGTGTGTCAGGCTTCATGGTTGAGCTGAAAAAAAGTGATCCCTTTGAGTGGATCTTCTTGGTAAAGATATTTTGTGCCAGTCTTTAAAAGTGGGGATAAATACATCCCCTCTAACTATAAGACCATTATGATTAGCCACATTTTATCCAAGTTGTATGGGGTAATTTTGGAAAAGAAGACTATATTTTGGCTTGAAAACCATGATAAAAGAGATAAAGGGAAACTTGGATTTAGGAGACATCACTAAAATAAAAACCATCTTGTTACTCTTAGAATCATTGTAGAGGAATTCCACAATAATATGACTAATCTATTTTATAGTTTTGTTGAATTTAGAAAATATTTTGACATCATTCCTCGAGATAAGTTATGCAAGAGCCTAGAAGAGATAATAGCTCCTATTGAGCTAAGGGTTGTTGTGACTAGGCTATATGAGAATGTTTTTTCCAAGCTTAGAATCATCGAGGGTTGGTAAAAAGAAATTACATGCAATATCAAAGTTAAGAAAGGATGTCCCTTATCCCTTACCCTTATTGGCATTTACATTGATAAGATAGAAGATTGTTTGGAAGCTGCAAGATTTGATGGCCACAGGTTCACTGTTATGGTCATTAATCTTCTCCTTTATGTTGATGATATCATTATTTTACCTAGGAGCCATGGCGATCTCAAAAAACAATTTAAAATCCTCCATGATTACTGCTCCAAGATGGGTTTGAATGTTAATACCAAGAAGAGTAAATTCATTATAATTAAATCCAAAAAGATCAACTATGATAATTTCATTTTTCTAGTCTAATTGTCATTGATGTCAATATCCATGAAGGCAATCATGATGATGACCAGCAAGCATAATGAAGGCAAACATGATGAAGCAAAGTCAAGGGAATCAATGAAGAGGTCCTTCATTCTATTTCTGCACTCACAAAGGATTATTCACATTAAAAATAATTTTTTGATAACATTGAGGAAAAATTATTTCATAAGACCTCCAACATATGAAAGAGAATAATCTTAGCTTTCCAAAGAGCTATTACTCAGCCCAAAACTCCAAGCGGCTTGAGAGTTATTAAATTTTCAAGTTAATACATAATTTCTCATCTTGGATCCAACCCGTTCCAACATACCTATGTTGGCTTGCCTTGGGACATAAATGTTCAACGTTTGAGCCACTATAAATATAGTGATCTGATTTCATTTTCATCCATACTTTTCGGTCATCATCACAAAAAATATTTCCACTGTTCACAGCTCGTGAACAAAAGGGAGAAAAGGATCAGGAGATAAGGAATTAAGGCTATAGATAATTCTGTTTGGGTTTATAAAATAGATAAATTCTTGGACTAAAAATACCTTGGACCTATTCCTATTCCTTATACACATAAAATCATATTAAATACCTCAGACTGTGATTCATTGCCTTGGAACAATGAATCGAATCTCCCCCTGCTGAAGCCTCAAACTGTGTATTATTCCTGAACTGTGGTGGCTCAGAATAATGAATCAAATCTCCTCTTGCTGAAGCCTTGGACTGTGGATTTTTCCTGAACCATGGTGGCTCATACAAAATAATGAAGCAACAATAATTCCTTCAGTAGTGCCTCAGATTTGAGGCTCGGATTTGTGACAAGGTTGTTGGTAACTCTTCCTATAGCTACAAAAAACCGTGGAGTCTTAGTGCTATAACCTTTATAGTTTCAGACTTGTGGAGCCTTAGTGCTACACCTTACACCAGTAATAAATTACAGACTTCAGGACAAGGCCTATACCTTACTATTGTAGTACCTCAGTATCAATACCTTGGACAAACATCCTGTAAATTTTTTCAAGGCATCTAAAGTTGCGAAGACAAGCTCAAACACAAGAAATCAAGCACAAAGTGCAGTGAAGACAAGAACAAGTTGTTTTGGAGGTGATTGAACATCTGAAAAGTTGAATAATGAAGATTTTTTTTGAAGATATTCAAGTAAGTACATTACAGATTTTCTGTCAAAAGAATATTGAAGGATTGGTGTCCTAGGGGTTGGTGCCTCTAAACACAAGGTTGGAGCCTTGAGAAGGATAGGGTCAAAGCCCTAGAGGTTGGAGCCTCACTAAAGTCCAAGTCAGTGCTTGGAAACAGGTTTCATCCTGGAAGGTTGAAGGGTTGGTGCCCTTAAACATCATTGTACTCATTCATTTGTAAAAGGACCATTATCCTTCATTCTATAATAAAATTATTCATTTCTCTATTTTTAATTGTGAAGAATCTAACTGGTTAAATAAAAATTGAAAAGAAATATTGATTCACCCCCCCTCTCAGTATTTCCAACTATTGGTGTCAGATCCAACTTCTTCATTATCAGCCTAATAGCTGGAAGAAGGATTCTTAGCCACAACGAAGAATCAAGAAGTGATAGGAAAGCTTCCTATGTTTGATGGAACAATTTTTTTTTTTTTAAATTTTGGAAGAAGAGGATGTCCTACTGTTTAATTTCCCTTGGACTTGAAGTTTGGAACTCGGTTTTGAATGGGTGCAATGTTCCCTCCACCCTTCCAACTGATGCCGACAAAAGGAAAGCTTACATTTCTAATGCCAAAGCTCTAAACTCCATCACTAGTGGAATTTATGAATCTAAATTTACAAAAGTGATGGACTGTGATACAACCAAAGAAACATGGGATAAGCTGGTTGCTTTAAATGAAGGGGACTCCAAAGTTAAGAAGGAAAAAATTCATAGTCATAAAAGGCAATTTGAAAGTCTGAAATGGATGATTAAGAAGATATTGCATCATATCTTCTCCTAGTAGCTAAAGTGGTCAAATCTCTTAAAATATTGGGAGAACAAGTTGAGGAAAGAACGATTGTTCAAAAGGTCCTAAGATCTCTTCTCGAGAAATTTGACTCCAAAGTAAGTGCTATAGAGGAAATGAAGGATCTAGATACTCTCAAGATGTACCAACTTCATGGAATCCTCATTGATTATGAGATGAGAAAAGGCATCCCATGTTCCAAAGATGCAACATTTAAAGCCTCAAAATCTAGAAAGGGAAAAAGATGGAATAACAACAGTGATGACTCCGATGCTAAAACCGGATTAACACAATTTGTGCAAAGACTAAAGAAGGGATCTAAGCTAAAAGGTAATTAACCTCTAATTTGTTTCAAATGTGGAAGAATAGGTCATTATGATGCAAAATTTCCTCATAAACATGATAGTGATGATGAAGAGGATTCTAAAAGGATGGTGTAAAAAAAGAAAGGGTTTAATAACAAGAAATTCTTCTCCAAACAAGATGAGTATGATGAATATGAATTTGTAGTCATCAAGAAGAAATAAACTAGAAATATCCCCCATCACAAAGGAAGTGATGATGAATCAGATGAAGAAAATGACAATGTTGGAAGCAAATAAGTGTTATTCATGGCATTCACAAATGATGATGATGATTCAGAATTGTAAGACAAAAAAAAGGTGGATGAATTACTAATAAGTTCCATTGAATAAAATGAGAAATTATGAAAGAAGATAATTTCTCTCAAAGTAGAAAAGGAGGAAGCAAGAAGAAGGGAATACTTCTTGAACAATAAGCTAAAAGAGAAGGAAGATATCTATGAAAAACGTGAAGCTGAAATAGTATCTCTAAGAAAGGAATTGGAGCAAGTCAAAAGGAGTTGGCAAAGCTCTCAAGCACTTGATAAATTTATTAATACTCAAAAACCTCAATATGACAATCTGGGATTGGTTTCAAAGGAGAATCATCAAGTACGAAGAATAACGCAAGGAGTTATGCCAACATACTTTCTTGCCATCCAAAAGAAGAAAAGAAATCTTGCCAAGAACAAAGGCCCATCTCAAAACCAAGAAATGAAGGAAGAGCAACTCCAAGGAAGAATGTTGATTCAAGTTATGGCTATTACAACAGGTACCAAACTATCTTTCTTGGGTATTGTTACTATTGTAAAAACTTTGGTCATCAAGATAAGCATTGCAAGGCTCATAAGAATGAAGCACCTAGATTAAAGGATCTATCAAAAAAACTATGTGGTCCTAAATAGCAAGGAAAAATCAAAACTTACAATTATTTTGATCCGACTTTCTCATTATGTAATAATTATGATCATAATGAAAAAAATTGCCCACTCAAAACAGAGGAAGCCTTGAAGGATGTCAATATAGAAACTAAGAAAATGATCACAATATTTTGTGACAACACCATCGCTATAAGTCTTTCAAAGAATCCACTGATGCACTCAAAAACTGAACACATTCCAATCAAATATCACTTTCTCCGTGAAAAAGTTGTTGAACAAAATATCAAATTGGAATATGTCAATACAAAGGAGAAGATTGAAAATATATTTTCAAAACCCCTTTCTTGAGAAGCATTTGAATATATTCATCAAAATATGAGGGTTATTACTCTTGAATCAAATTAAAACAAGAAACATGTTGGGAGGAGCAGCATGATAGGCGGAGTAGCATGACAGGGGAAGCACATTGGCACCCCGTTTTCCATTGATGTCAAAGGGGGAGAGAAGAAAAATATTTCCATCCAATGAAAAAGGGGGAGCTTTTAGTCTAATTTTCATTGATGTCAATATCCATGAAGGCAAGCATGATTATGACCAACAAGCATAGTGAAGGCAAGCATGATGAAGCAAATTCAAAGGAATCAATGTAGAGGTCCTTCATTCTATTTCTACACTCACAAAGGATCAATCACATTAAAAATAATTTTCTGATAAAATTGAGGAAAAATTCTTTCGTAAGACCTCCACCATCTGAAAGAGCATAATTTTAGCTTTCCAACGAGCTATTACTCAGCCTGAAACTCTAAGCTGTTTGAGAGTTATTGAATTTTCAAGTTAATACATAATTTTTGATCTTGTAGCTGACCTATTCCAGCCTACCTATGCAGGCTTGCCTTGGGACATAAATGTTCAACGTTTGAACCACTGTAAATATAGTGATCCGATTTCATTTTCATCCATCCTTTTTGGTCATCATCACAAAACATATTTCCATTTTTCAAAGCTTGTGAACAAAAGGGAGAAAAGGAGTAGGAGATAAGGAATTAAGGCTATAAATAATTCTGTTTGGGTTTAGAAAATAGAGAAATTCTTGGACTAAACATACCTCAGACCTGTTCCTATACCTTATAGACATCAGATTAACTATCTCAGACTGTGCATAATTGCCTTGGAACAGTGAATCGGATCTCCTCCTGTTGAAGCCTAGAACTGTGTATTATTCCTGAACTATGGTGGCTCGAAACAGTGAATCAGATCTCCTCCTGTTGAAGCCTTGGACTATTGATTGTTCCTAAAATTTGGTGGCTCATACAAAAGACTGAAGCAACAATACTTCCTTTGGTAGTGCCTCAGATATGAGGCTTGTATTTGTGATAATGTTGTTGGTAACTCTGCCTGTAGCTACAACAAAACTTGGAGTCTTAGTGCTATAACCTTTACAGTTTTAGACTTGTGGAGCCCTAGTGCTACACCTTACACCAGTAATAAATTGCGGACTTCAGAACAAGGCCTGTAGCTTACTATTGTAGTACCTTAGTATCAAGACCTCAGACAGACATCCTGTAAATGTTTTCAAGGCATTCAAAGTTGTGAAGACAAGCTCAAGTAAAGTCAAGGACAAGTCAAGCACAAAGTGAAGTGAAGACAAGCACACGTTTTTTTGGAGCTGATTGAACATCTGAAAAGTTGAACAATGAAGAATTTTGTTGAAGATATTCAACTACATAACACATTTTCTATCAAAATAATATTGAAGGATTGGTTTCCTAGGGGTTGGTGCCTCTAAACACAAGGTTGGAGCTTTGATAAGGATAGGGTCGAAGCCCTAGAGGTTGGAGCCTCACTAAAGTCCAAGTTGGTGCTTGGAAACAGGTTGGAGCCTAGAAGGTTGAAGGGTTGGTGCCCTTAAACATAATTTTACTCATTCATTTGTAAAAGGATAATTATCCTTCATTCTATAATAAAATTATTCATTTCTCTGTATTTAATTGTGAAGAATATAACTGGTTAAATAACAATTTAAAAGAAATATTGATTCACCCCCCTCTCAGTATTTCCAACACATTTATGATAATAACTACTTGGAGAAAGTTTCTTCATACAAATATCTAGGAATCAACATTCATCATTAGCTCAATTAGAATTATATCATTGAGAAAAGGATAATTAGAGGTTGGAAATATTATTATGGGCTTAAAAACATTTGTAAGTTGATAGATATATGGGCATGGAGTAAAAAACATGTAGAAATTATGTTGTAGATTCTAAATCACTCATGAAATTTACTAAATCACAAGACTAGAAGCCACTCTACTGATCTGCGGAAGCTAATTCATGATTGAGAACACATATCATTAACATGCAAGAGGAAACATCACACATGCACATAGATTTAACTAGTGGAAATAAAATCCTGAAAACCCCTTACTATATGTATTGCATTAATCAAAGAATAAAGATGAAATATAATGCTTGCTCAAGCATGAGAACAACTTGCAAGTGCATAGTCTATCTCTCTGCCTGATTGACTGGACCTGGACAATACTTAGCCAATTTTTGAAGCCTCGAAGCTCCTATTTCCTTCCACCATTCCTTGAGGAATTAACCCTTATTTTTTAGGGAAATTCCTCATATGGATTGCACAATTCTTGTGGGCCCATCCTCTGATTGCATGCACCACTTGTACACATGGGAATAGTCTACAACTAATAGTACATTTCCTTGGAATACACATCTCAACTAGGTAACTCGAATTTTGTGCATGCAAGAATTATTTTGGGTTGATTGATTAGTTAACTAGATGAAAAGTGAGTGTGATTGAAGTTACATTGCACAACTTGACCTTCCACTAGTTTCTCTATTATTTGGAACTAGTTTAATTGAAAATAACTAAAATTGACTAAAATAGATTACTACAAATTGGAAATCAATAATATTGAATTGAAATCAAGCTTCCCAAAATAGAATTAACTTATTTAATTGAGTGTCAAGTTCCATTTCACCTCAGTTAACTACCTCCAAGATTCCGCTGATGTGAAAATTCAAATTTTCTCTAGTTGACCAAGGAAATGTCAAATTGAGGTTTTCTTGCTTCATTTTCAACAAAAGAGTTCATATTTGTGAGTCTAGTCATCCTTGTTATTTTATATGGTTATGAGGTTTGGGGTTGCAATATATCTAGATAATCATGGAGGAAGATTGAGTTGATTTGAAAGTATCTTATAACCTACAAACTCAATATTAAAGGAAATACTCCTTACCCTATCCTCCTAATTGAAGTTGTCCTTATCTCATTGAAAGAATGGCTATGACTAGGTATCTCATATATAATAAGAAAATATACAACATAGAAGCCAAGAGGTATCCTAAAATTGCAAGCTCACTCTAGCCAAAACCCCCACCTTTGTCTCAAGCGAAGCTGGCATAAGGATGCTCAGTCTTAGCTAGATTATTGGGGGGTAAAGGAGGAGATCATCTTGAAGAAGAAGGATAAAATACAAAATAATATTACCTCTTATTTTAAGGATAAGTTGTGGGATGATAAGGAGTTAGATGGAAAAGGGAAGTTAAGGTATTATACGGAAGTGATCAACCCCAATATCGAAAACTAGAATTATATTTTTTTCTTGATCAATGCTAAGAAGAAAATTAACATTTTCAAGATAAGAAACAATTTTCATGAGGTTCAAAGTGAAACTGGGCATTGGCCAATTCCTAAAACACCTTAGGACGAAAGAGTTTGTCACTTTGAGATACCAAGAGGGTTGAAGTCTAAAAACACTTTCTCTTTGATTTCCAAACTCTTACTAACATCTATTCTCTTTTTCATATTCTTTTCCACACTACCAAACTTATTGACTTATTAAGTGTTATGCAACCAACTAATAAAATAGAAGAAAACATAGATCAACGACTTAAAAATTATCCCCTTTGAGGGGGAAACCTCCTTTACATTACATAAATGAACGATTCTTGGATGATACAAATGATAAGACCTCCTTGGTATATATAGGGGTATAATGGTTCACAATATAATTAGAGCCTACATATCAGTAATAATGTAAGGGAATAAAAATAACAATAGTGGGATTCTATGGTGCACAACAATAATAACATGGGGGATACATGGGAACAACAATGACAATAGGGGGATACACTACAAATAACAACAAGGGGAATATACTAGTATTATAGGGACCTAACATGCCCCTATGTAGAAATTTATTAATACTGATGTATTATCAGATTCTCATGATCTAACAATACTTATATTTTTGCTAAATACAAAATCCTTCCACTGTTAATCTTGCGGAAATTAAATCGCCAATTGCAAAAATCATGAAGAAAATCAATCGCACATAAACACAATTGTTTAACGAGAAAGCTTAAAGCTAAAAACCCCAACTATCATATATTATGTATATCAATGGAATCATGTAATAATCTCATACAAATATTAGTACACCAAGCTCCCAGTACAATCAACAATCATTACATACCGCCATGCAGAAATTTACATCTCTATGTACCAATTTCTTGCCTCCTGACAGCCTGCCTCCACTGCGCAATCCCTATTGAAGAAGACCCCTGAATGAATTCGAATTGGCCTTGCCTTTACTGCGCAATCCTCATTGGCATCTCCAATGTGTGTCAGATGCATTGAATGCATCACTATAGTCACAACAGATAGTCCATCTCACCCTTTCACCTATCTCTCCACTAAGTCTCCACTGGATTTGACATGCAAGTAGTTAACTGCTATATTTGTTTAGTTGCAAGTGAGTCTCTAGTTATTAATTAATTAAATAATTAATTCACTAAACTCTCACTAGTGTATCTTTCAGTTAGACTAGATACAACTAGCTCAACTGAGTTTAACTCACTTAACTGAGTTAAACTAAATAACAACTCCTGTAACTACTCTTCCAACTCTATCATAACTTTTCCACTTCAGTTCTAACTGAGTCCTCCATGCATGAGTCACCAATAACCCTAGGAATTGCGTAATTCCTTCAGCTCACTGATTTTCCAAATCTGTTCACTGAAATAAAGTGCTCCAAGAGATATTTATTGTTGGATTATTATTAAGGGCTAATAATAATTGACATGAATCTATATTTAGATTGACGATCTATAAATAGACTTCGCCCAATATTCTAAAAATATAATTTCATCTATTTTTCACATTTGATCAATCATCTACAAAGATCATCCTACAACTTATAGAATATGCTCACCATGTCTAAAAATAGACATACACCTAAAAATAGCCTACGGGCCCCACTTAGTGAAGGTGCTTAATTTTCACTAAGCTCATCATCTTGTTGAATCTCAACACTCCCTCTAAACAAGATAGGGATTATCCTTCACCCCGATCTTGCCTCTATGGTATTCGAATTTTCTCCTGCTGAGCGCCTTCATTAGAATATCTGCATCGTGATCTTCCGTAGGAATGTACTGAAGCAACATGATCATCCGCTGCACACAATATTTGATATGATGATACCAGATATCAATATGTTTAGATCTATCATGAAACACATAATTAATCGAGAGTTTAATGTAGAAATTTCTCTTTCCCACCTCGGTTTTCAGTTTCACCTTATTTCTCCATATAATTAAATGCCCATTCCCATAGCCTTACATTCAACAAGCTGAAAAAATAAATATTTTCTGAAAACAAAAATTCTAGAAATTTTCACCATGCTGGAAATGTAGAAATAAAACTCAGCAAAATAAATTAGCCACACACAGATTTTGACATGTTGATTTTTGGTTAAGATGACCCTGGAAAAACCCCTTACAACTCTTGGGGAAAACCACTTCAAAAGCTCCTTCTTATTTCTAGAAAATGCTTTTACAGAGAGGTGAAATATATAGGAAAAATTCCAGCAAATTAATTACAGACTTATCTTGTTTTCCGTGCTTGCCTCCGCCTTGGAAAACGTGCCAGAACAACAAAAAAACTCAAAACATAAATTTATTACAACAAATGACAGTTTAGAAAATCATGCCCGAAACTTAGCTGTACGACCGTACAGACTGTACAAAATGTACAACAAATTGCCTTTCTCGAAAACTTTGCTGGCTTCCTCGAAAAACATGCCCATCCACCTTGGAAATTGAGCCCTTTGTTGTTGTACTCTTCCTCAGAAACTGTGCTGCCTTTGTCCTCTAAAACCATGCCTCAAAACCGCTGTACGGACTACTGTCTCAGTTTCTGTGTTACTGTACGACCTTGCTGCTTCGATATTCGTGCAACCTCTTACTGCCTTGAAAACTGTGCCCTCCTTACTGCTGTACGGATTTGCTGAGTGTGCCTCTCCGTCACCTTCTCAAGCTCTCTCCAAAAAATGTCTCCAGCTCTCTTTCTCTTCCTCTCTCAATCTTCTTATGAGAAAAAAGAAAAGTGAATGAACTTTTCCTCCTTTTCCTCCTTTAACCTAACCCTAAGTGACTTTTGGGGAATCCCTAAATCCAATGGCTGAAATAGCTTTAGATCTAGGGCTAAGATTAAATGCTCATTTAAATCTTGCTTTCTATGTTGACTATAGGATCCTGAACAATGCGTGCATACATGACCCATTCCCTGCTTTGTTCAGTGACGAGGTTCTCGACAATGTTGCGGGGAATGAAGCTTATTCATTTACGGATGGATTTTAAGGATACCACCAAGTAAGGATAGCGGAGGAAGATAAGAATAAGACAACTTTCACAACCGAATGGGGCTCATTTTCATATCATGTAATGCCATTCGGGTTGAAAAATGCACCAGCCATATTTTCACGAATTGTGATAGCAGCGTTCCGGGAATACATCCACAAATTCCTGGAAGTCTATATGGATGGTTGGACAGTCTACAACCTATTAAAGGACCATGCAACGTTATTGAGGATCATGTTCGACAGATGTAGGAAACTCTAGATTTCATTAAGCCTCAAGAAGTGCATCTTTGCAGTACCCTTTGGGACACTTCTAGTTCATGTTATATGCAAAAAAGGGGTTTGCATGGATCCAAAAAAAGTGGAAGTTATAATTAATATTGAGCCATCAAAAACTATGAAGCAGTTGAGATCGCTACTAGGACACATAGGTTACTATAGGTGATTCATTTGTAGCTATGCGAAGATAACAACCCCATTGGAGAAATTGTTGTGGAAATCAGAGCAGTTCAGTTGGACAGAAGACTGCACTACGACCCTGAATACCTTGAAAGAAAAGTTGGAAAGCACGCCCATATTAGTTCACCCTAATTGGGACAAGCAATTTCATGTCCACATTGATGCTTCCAACATCGCACTTGGAGCAGTTTTGGCTCAACCAGGAGATACTTTAGTTGATCACCCAGTTTATTTTGCAACCCGGAAACTATCAACAGCTGAGAGAAACTACACCACAACAGAACGAGAAGCGTTGGAAATGGTGTATTCCCTTCAAAAGTTTCGCCACTACCTATTAGGAGGTATGTTTAAGTTTTTCACAAACCATTCAGCTTTAAAATACATAGTTAACAAACCGGTCTTGGAGGGAAGAATTTGTAGATGGCTCCTACTGTTTCAAGAGTTCACCTTCGAGCTGATAGTGAAACCCGAGAGACTGAACGTGGGTCCTGCCACTTGTCAAGGCTAGAAAATAGAGAAAATGGAGGGTCTTTGAATGATCAACTGCCAAATGCTGATATTTTTAGAGTAGAAGACATCCTAGACTACTTAGATTAGATAGCAACCTATATGACAACAGGACAGTGCCCGAATGAATATACAACAGCCCAGAAAATACAACTAGTAGTCCGACGAGTAGAGTATCAGCTAATAGCCGAACACCTGTATAAAATGGGGTTAGAAGAAATCTTGCGGAGATGCGTCTTGGATCATAAGAGGGAAAACATATTGTGGGAATGCCACTGTGGAGTTGCAGGAGGGAATGTCGGATCAAAACCAATGACGAGGAAAATATTGCAGGCAAGCTTATGGTGGCCGAAAATACACATGGATAGTAAGGCCTTTGTAAAAAAATGTGATGTGTGTCAAAGGACAGGACGTCCATCACACAGAGATGAGCTACTAGTTCACCCTGTAAAAGCACTGCAACCATTTGAAATGTGGGCCGTTGATTTTATAGGACCAATTACACCTATCGCAAGGCACTCACAGGCCAGATATATCATAACTACAATAGACTATTTGCCTAGGTGGGTAGAGGCGATACCAGTGAAGGATTTCACAGCTGAAACATCATCTTGATTCATATTTTAAAATATCATCAGCAGATTTGGTTGCCCGAGAAGTCTGAAAAGCGATCAAGGTACGCATTTCATCAATGCAAAGATTATATCTCTGCTAGAAAATTTCATGATACAACATCATAAAAGCAGTTTGTACCATACACAAGCTAATGGTACACTAGAAGCATTCAATAAGATTCTGGAAAAGGGTCTAACGAAGATCTGCAACGCTGATCAAGATGACTAGGATGAACATATACTAGCAACATTGTGGGCATACAGAACAACTGTGAAAAGTCTAAACAACCAGACCCCGTTCCAGTTGGTGTACGAGAAGGAAGCAGTGGTATCGGCTGAGTTTGTCATACCGAGCCTCCTAATTGCATCATCACTACACTTATCAGAGGAAGAATCACTAAAGAGAGATTGCGAGAGCTGCAAGAACTAGAAGAGGACAGGTTCCTAGCAGAGTTCTGCCAAACTGTCCAGAAAGACAGACAAAAGGCTTGGCATGACCGCCATATCAAGCGCAAAAGGTTTACGGTCGGAGGAAAAGTTTTACTGTACGACAGCAAGTTCCAGAAGTTCCCAGGCAAAATGAGAATGCATTGGCTGGGACTGTACCATGTAATTGAAATCTGAGATTCAGGAGCAGTTCGGTTAGCACAACTGGACGACCAGATACTACCAGGATGGGTTAATGGTGGATGCCTGAAGCCCTATCACGAATAAGTTCTACATTTCAATTTTCAATAACTCTCGCAACTGAGAGGAGTCAGTAGGATAGATTAGAATAGGTAGAGTAAATAAATATCTCACACACGAGAAGAGACTAGATAGAAATCCCAATAAAGAAAACTCCAATAACAGAGATAACTCATAGTTGCGATGCAGAGACCGCAACGCAACCGATTGTGACCGGGGGGAGGGTATTGTCTAGTGTGTCATCCATGTCAGAGAAAAAACGTGTTGAATATCATTCCATCATCATGACTCATTGTACCCATGTCAGTCCATAGGATTACCAATATTTTAGAAGTAATTTCCATAATTATTATCGTCCATACCGCAATAAATTTTCAATATTAGGAAATAGTCATTACCTATCACGTCTGCCCAATTCCCAAAGTCACAGTCAACTTTATCAGAACCCACCTCATCATGGTAACTAATCACATGACTATAGCTGCAGGGGAAGTAGGAAAAATTAATTAGTTATGGGGTCTTATCAACTGCATGCGTGCCGGTTACTTACATAACTTGCATGAAAGAAAGTGCGAGAATGCCGAAGAATTTTGAGTTAGAACCAGAAAAAACAACAATAACAAGAGCAACTTCATCAAAAGAAGTCTAGAGGGAGTATCTAGAGGCAGGAATTTACAAAGAAAGAGCAGGAGTAGCTTTGTGAGTATACCAGAGAAGAGAAAAAATGACCAAGGTGACAACAATAGTCATTGAGCAGGAGCTCGACGAGAGAGTCCAGAAGATGGAGTCGCTGGTAGGGAAATACGATAACGCGTCGTTGATCGACACAGACCTGATGGATTCTTTCGAATGCACAACAATGAAGAGACAAGTCTATATGGAAAACTATGCCACTGAAGCAGGACAAGAAGCGACAAGAGTACTCCCAGACTTCAGAGGTATCCAAAAATCAACCATACTGAAACTCAGAAATCTTCCAGTGTTCGGAACCATAGGGGCTACGATGCAGTGTACAAAATTCCTGCTGAGCAGGATCCAGAACGGGTCACTGTGGCTAGGAAAAGAAATACCAATCCACATGGAAGATATTCATAGGCTAACAGGGCTATCACAAGAAGGTAGATACGTCTCCACAATGTTCCAAAATGTCTCAAAGAGGGCGAAGAAGGCAGGAGATGGAGATTACTACAATAAATATGACACTAAGAGAGGAGGAAAAGGTGCAAAGATAGATATTATAAACAAGCTAGCAGTCAAATTCACTTGTTCTTTGATTGCGAGTAAAACCATGAGGCATTATACGAAGGGTAAGTGTACACTTGATACCATCTCAGTTGCAGAGCACTATATCCAGGGGACACAATTAAATCGGTGTTCATTTCTGCTGAATGAGCTATATGAAGCTTGCGAGGATAACTACAAGAGAGACACTAGGTTCATCTATGGTTACCTTATCATGGCGTTTGCAATGTGGAAATGGACTTTCCCGGGAATCAGACAGCCTATGGAACTCACAACAAGTCGGCTGTTGGTAATGAAATTCACACCCTGGAAGGCATCAGGGGACCCCAACACCAAGGAGGTGAATGAAGAGGCATTCAAGTTCTAGTACAATCAGATGGTCGATGTAGTGGTGACACAAAAAATAATTTCGAAGAGTTTGCTGGATAATTACTCTGCGCAGATATGGTTTGGAGTCAGCCACAGGAAAACCTACATTAGACAAACATGTGTGCCAGAAACGACCTTCAAAATGAAACTGTTGAAGTTTCAAATTGATGAGAAAGCTTTCCACACCGAAGTATGTTCCTAGCCAGGGGTAGGAATGGATGTCAGAAGTGGGGTCTATCATTATTAATTTTATGACATGTTGCCGAATGCGCTGCCAGGGGAAACATTAGATGAAACAATGGCCAGAGTGTCGCGACTACAGCTGACACCCATAATCAAGGCGCTGAACACGAAGGTAAAAGGCTTTAACCGGGTAATGCAAACTCTAACCAGTGATTCTCAGTTGTTTCCCACTTTTTCAGAGTTTCAGCTGGCCTCCAATTCTGCCTCTTCTTCCATACTAGCCCCCATAGTCATGACCTTACCACTCAACTTGTTTAACTCACCACCAAAAACCACCATAGCTCCAACCAAAAAGAACAAAGCACCTAAGCCACCAGTAGCTACTCCAAAGGCCAAGAAGGCAAAGTTGTAGTTTCTAGCCAGGTCGTTGATCTCACTGGGGAGGATCAACCACAACCCTTGGATATGGGAGCCCCAATTTAGGAGGAGCCCGAATGCCATCCACCTCAGCCACCATCTCGGACCCAGTTAGAGCAAAGGTTAAAACAAATGGAGACCACGAGGTAGAGGTTAACTCCAATACAACATTGGTACCTAAGGTTAACCAACCCTTGGTTGAACAGATCAATTTTCAGGACCTTTTAAATCGAGGGAGATCCTACAGTGTAGATACAACACCCTCACCCAAAGAGTTGAACCCGTTTCGGCAAGAAAACTTGATACTCCACTAGATTCAACCTACTGCAAGAATAGACAAACCTGATAATTAGCCATTGCAACTGACACAACTGACATATCCACAGGAACACTTAGCCAGGTCCATAGCCAGTGGTCAACCACTCCGGGAGAGATCGCCACATCAAGATACGTCTGGGGCTAAGAGCATGCAGACCTGGGGAATGACACAATTATACAGTTTTATCCAGGGGGCAACATAACAGGCAGAAGGTCCCCACACCGACCTCCAACAGAAGTTTGAGCAGCAACAGATAAAGATCATTGCACTTATTGAAGAGCACGATCAGTTGAAGATCGAGAAAGATAACTTGCAAGACTAATTGGAAAAGGTGACAGAGGTTTTTAGGGATATCTGGCCAACAGTAACGGCTCACAATGACCAGATACCGATCGAAATATCATCTGGCACACTGGTCGAGCAATCTATTCATGTCAGGATAGCATGTTCGAATCTCAGCTGGGAAAATCAAGAACTGAAAGCAGCGCTAGCGACCACGCCAGCACTGCCAGACCCCATGATCATCTACACAGAGAAAATCACAGAAAGACAGAACCAAGTAACTAGGATGCAAGAAACTCTGATCACCACAGTAAAGGAAGCATACAACCTTCTGAAACATCTACATGAGTGTTCAACCTCACTGACCATGAAGTCACAACCGATATCGGCAAACCTGCAACAGGTATTGAAGGAAATTCAGGAGGCCACAGACCCCGATGGCCTTAACCACTTGTACAACCAAGCAGAGGAGCTAGAGACTTACATACAACAAATTGAACAACATTCAACAGCAACCAAATAGGTCCTTCGGGAACTAAGGAAACCCGTCAAGCTTACTGCCTAAACAATACATCAAATGGCTACTAAGGCCAACATCAAGATTAAGGACATATTCAATAAGATGTCGGTCATCTCAGGGGAAAAAGAAGCAAAACAAGTCACCACAGAGACAAACCTACTCATGAAGGGATGGCAACAAGCCATTGCCGAATTTAAAGAAATCAAAGCATCAGCGTTGGAAAAGGTGCTCGAGTTGGGGCCATTTTTTGGACAAGGAGAGGAAAAGGAGAAGGCAGGGCCAGCCACAGAGGCAAGTGGACCAATGGAGATCGAGGCAAGGGAAAAGGATTGACTCGGGACGTGTCAAGAGCATGTGGTCGGGGCCTGTTGGGGCCCTTGTTTTGAAATGAAACAGTTTTGAGTCGTGGGTAACAAATGGTAGAGCGCAACTACGGTAGACAGAGAGCTGTCACAGTTGTGAAGAGCTGAAGAGCAGGTGGCACGACTGTTGCGGAAACAAGCACAAATGGCAGAAGGGAGCGACAAGAACAAACATTGGAACTCCCAGTGATCAGGGAGTTATAGCAAACAACAGAGCGGAAAGGAAGGGAAAACTGACAGTCGCATTGGCAAAGGAAAAAATAGGCAGTTGGCCAGCATAGACAGGAGGTTGGCACAGTAGGGATCAGAGGAAGACAGCCGTAGGAGAGCTCTATTCGCTCTGTTCTTTCTATTCTCTATTTTCATTCTGTTTTGTTCTATGTGATAATATTGTAATCAGTCTTTCCAGGATCACTCCGAGGAGCAATGTAACTATCCCCTATTGTTAATGAAATATACTATGATCTGGGTTTGATGTCTTGAGTTCTGAAATGTGTCTATGGTTAAGTTGAATGTACATTGTATTGGTCACTTTAAATTTTGTTTTTCATCCTGAATACGTTCATGAGTAGTATCTTTTGCAAAGTATTTACACCTATTTGGAGCACTCAGTTATGTCTGTTTTATTATATAAGTTATTCCTGATCGATATTTGATATAATCCTAATCTTACTAAGGTCACAGAATGCCTCGGGTGAGACTCTCTGCCCTTCGGAGTAGAGTGAAAATGCCAGCGTTGTGCTAGACTACTGCGGAAACCTTGTTGGCCTCTATCCTGAACCTGGGTCTTGCCCAAGAGACCTCCTTCCTTGCCAGCACTCTCGCTCAAGTGAGGTTGTCATAAGGACACCCAATTTCGACTAGACCATTGGGGAGTAATGGACAAGATCATCTTCAAGAATAAAGATAAAAGTAAAAATATTATTACCTTTGAATTTAAGGATAAGTTGTGAGACAATAAGTACTTAGAGGGAAAAAATAATCTAAGGTATTATAAGGAGGTGATCAACCCCAATCTCGAAAACTAGTATTAGCATTTTTTCTTGACCAATATAACAAGAAAATGAACATTTCCAAGATAAGAACTAATTTTCATGAGCTTCAAAGTGAAACCAAGCGTTGTTCTATTCCCAAAACACCTTAGGACGAAAGAGTTTGTCACCTTTATGATACTAAGAGGGTTCAAGATGAAAAATAATTTCTCTTTAATTTTTGATCTCTTATTGTCATATGTTCTCATTTTAATACTCTTTTCCACACTACCAAATTTCTTGACTTGTTAAGTCAGCGAAACTATGGGGATCTAGGAACGCTTCTCTCCCTTCTTTTCGATCATATAAATAAAATGTTAAGGAATCTCAATTAATATCTTACTTTCTTAAGGTATGATAGACCATATTGGTCTTAGTGTACGTGAATCGTCATCATTATCATTATGTGTGTGTGCTAATTTTTTATTTATATCATACACACTTATATTATATAGATTTATATATTTATAAAAAACTATAATAGAAGTGTAATATTTCAATAAAATATATATATATATATATATATATATATATATATATATATATATATATATATATATATATATATATATATATATATATATATATATATATATATATATATATATATAAACATATCTAAATTAAAAAATATATATATTAATCTTTAGATATGTTTGTACCAAGTAGATCTATGGGCCTTATATAAAAAACCCAAATCACTATATGTTTGACTCTCATGGGCCTTAGAGAAAATGTTGACAGGGTGTTCTGTTAAGGCACTCCATGATGTGAAGGTCACTGGTTCAAACTCCATGGGAAAAAAATCCAGCCATGCTAAGGGCTGGTGTAGCCCAGGTCAGGTGCAATCCCCGAGAAATTTTGATAGCTTAGATGTCCTTGGGTTGCGGCTACTCAAGCCATAGGTTAGGCATGCCAACCATCTCAAGACTCACATAACCTAACAAAACACACACACACACACACACACATGTTTGGTTCACAATTGGAATTGGATTTACAAAAAAAATAAAAGGGATATGTATTATAAGCATTTCATGATTATGTTCAAAGCCAATCTTGAGACGTAGTACAATATGTCATCCCCTCGGTGAAGACAAAAAGTTTTAGTAAACATGTAATATTTCAATATATATATATATATATATATTAAAAAAACATATTTAAATTTTCTTGTCATTTATTATTTTTAAACATATATGATATATTTAAGAATTTAGGGGTTTACGTAGTGCATTATATTAGATATCATTTTTTGGGATTCAACTGCGTTATGTAAGTCACTCACTATGATCATTTCCAAGATAGGTATTTGTACTGCCTAATTTCTCATGATTTTTGAATAGTCCACTTAGCACTCATTGCATCGGGTGATGCTCACAGGAGTGAAGAAGTGGAATTGAAACTAGTGAAATGAATCACATAGCGTCAATCATCACTTCCGGGGCTTGCACTCGGTAACCATGACTTCTCGGGAGGTCACCCATCCCAGATCGCCTTTGGCTCAAACACGCCTAATTGTGGATTTTTCCCCACAATCAAGCCCACTTAGCTTACTACCCCATTTGCAAAACCTTAGCAAGTATTGTGCCTCATGAACCATTCAAGTAGATCTCCCTTTACTATTCGTATTTAAGCATTGAGGGGTTTACACAGTGCATTATATTAGATATAATTTTTTGGGATTCAATTGCGTTACGCAAGTCATTCATTATGACCATTTCCATGAGAGTTAGTCGTACTAACTAATTTCTCATGATTTTTGAATAGTCCACTTAGCACTCATTGCATCGGGTGATGCTCACAGGGGTGAAGAAGTGGAATTGAAACTAGTGAAGTGAATCATATAGCGTGAATCATCGTTGTTGAGGCTTGCACACAATAACTAGGACTTCCCGAGAGGTCACCCATCCCAGATCGCCTATGGCTCAAGCACGCTTAACCGTGGAGTTTTCCCCACAATCAAGCCCACTTAGCTTGCTACCCCATTTGCAAAACCTTAGCAAGTATTGTGCCTCATCAACCATTCAAGTAGAGATCCATTTACTCTTTGTATTTAAGCATTTAGGGGTTCACCCGATGCAATGAGTGCTAAGTGGACTATTCAAAAATCATCAGAAATTAGTCAATATGACTACCTCTCATGGAAATGGCCCTAGTGAATGACTTACGTAACGCAGTTGAATACCAAAAAATGATATCTAATATGTGATATATGTTAATTTTTTATTTATACCATAAAATATATTTATTTTTTATAGTTATTTATTTATTTATATATTGATATACTCTTATAATAGAAGTGTAATATTTTAATAAAATATAAAAACTAAATATATAAAAGAAACATATGTAAATTAAAAAAATTGTAATTTTTGAAATTTATTATTTTATAATATTTATATGTTAATTTTCTGTTTATATGGCGCACACTTAAATTATACACATTTATATATTTGTTGCATTAAGAGTTGCTCTACAAACTAGTATGAGGAAGGTGTTATCAGGTAACATTACATTTAAAAATAAAAAAATAATACTTCAACAAATTAAAAAATTAGTAATAACAAAAACAAGAAATCAATGTCACCCATAAATCAAATGCTTCAATTTCCACCTTAATTGTATATCCACTTGATATAGAGATATAAAGATTGAAAGTAAAGAAATTTTTTTTTTTAATATTAAAGAGATATATAATTCTTTTACTACTTAATTTGAAGTTGACAGATGCCATGTAAAAATAATATAATTGATATTACATGGAATGAATTACATCCACGAAAAACCCACCCTTGTATAGGGGATTCAATTATCTTTCATGTAGAAATGACCCCCAAAGAGCAAGCATGTCAATATTGGGTGGACTGGAACCTAGGATATTCATGTAGAAATGGCTCCCAAGGAGAAAGCATGTCAATCTCGGGTGAACTGTAACCCAGGTGGAGAGGATAGTGTCTAGGTGAGTCACTTATCTTTCGTGTAGAAATGAATCCCAAGGAGCAAATATTTCAATCTCGGTGGGACTATAACCTAGGTGGAGAGGATAATAACAAGTCCTACCTATGACTTGAGCTACAACCACTTGATAGTTGGCATGTAATCATTAAAATAAAAATAAATTAATAACGAAAAGATATATTTTATTGTAAAACATAAATAAAATATTTTAATGTCCATATTAAATATAAAGAAAAATAAAGTAATTTAAATTAAATTAAAAAAAATATTATATTTTATTTTTTCATTGTAAGGGTTATGTGTAACTTATTACATTCTTAATATGGATTTGGTATATAAAATTTAAACAAATATTAATAACAAAAAATATTTTGGTATGAATTTTATATATAAAAAGAGAGAATTCTTATTCATTAATAAATCATTTAGAGAATTTTTTAATTTGAATTCATTTTTTTAATATGGAATTGACATGTAGCATTTAAAAAAAATTAAACAAAACCGATTAAGATTAGTATTAAAAAAATTAGGATTGCAAGGCGAGAACCTTTACATATTCCAATATATTCCAATATTTTTTGAGGGTTCGAGATTTAGCATGAAGGCTCAGCGAATTCCCCATGACACAAATACTTTAGTCCCTTTCCAACTAAATATTTTCCAAAAACCCCTAAAATACAAACACATTTACATTCCATTTTTTAATTTGATCTAGTTTGACTTCTTGTTTTTCTTGGAGAAATTTGTTTTCCTTTCTTCCCAACTTGAATCCAATCCACATTTTCTACAATTTTTAGCGGATCGTTCTTCGACAACTACACAATGTTTTCCTTGTAATCTTCCTCATTCGCCTGATCTACCCAAGAAGTTTCATTTTCAACGATATTCCTTGTGATTTCTGAAGATAATCCGTTTTCTGCGAGGGTTTTCTTCTTTTCTGCTAACACTGCATTCAAAATATCTTTACTAGCAACCACAAGATCCACATTGACAAGCAAATTTTCTAGCTTAGTTTCTGTTGCCGAGACCGTGGTTTCTTTGACTGAATTTGATTCCTTCTTGTCTTTTGATTCTTTCTTTCCCTGAATCTCTTCTTCTTTGAATACCACATAATGGTCACTTGTGCACCTCCCCACCATTTGGGACTTTGGGTTTTTTTTTATGATCTTTGCTATTCTAAGTACACTTGGGGAAATTTTTAATGACATGCCATATTTCATAACATGCTCTACATTGAAATGAGATATTATCATAGTCAAGATTTTGGACCCAAACATAGATTGGAGCCATCAGATTAATTTATGCAGGAAAACCCTTGTTGAAGCCCATCTCCACACAAATCTGATCATAAGTAGTCTTGAATTTTTTTCTTGTTTCATAGCAACTTCGATAGAATTTTCCCAACGTGTTCCAAATGGAAGAAAGCGGTCTATTATTATAGAAATGAAAGGAAATATTCGACAAGATTACCCAAACTGGGGCCAAATAAATTGATGTCGTTACTGGATCAAAAGTGGGAGACCAGGGCTGCATGCAAAGGCCAACGCTCCCCCAAAACCACAACCCAACTTCACAGAGAGATTTCTTGTCTTCAATCTTTTCAAAAGCCACAATGAAGAAACCTTGTGCCATATGGTAAATGTTTAGCTTGTCCATCAAGAGGGCCTTACATGTCTCAAAGATCCATTTATGCAGATCAACCAACCGCGGCCATAACCCATTAACCCTTCAAACCAAATCATTCTTCGAAAAATATTTTTCACACTCCAAAGCTTTCTCATCCACATAAACATTAAGGGAAGATATTTCTAGTACCACCAGAAGACCATATCCAAACTACAACATAGAATTGCATGAAACCGAAGAAGAGCAAGCTTGTCTGACAACCATTCCTGCAAAAGACAAATATTTATTTTCCAGATCACTTGAATTCACCATTGAACGATCTACCTAAAATCCATGCAAACAGAGCGAAGATTGAGCACCTAAGGTTCACCTAGCTGCTGCAAAGGTTTCCAGAGGTCCTTCTATCCATGTTCATCAGTAAAATGTCATTTTGTTTGTAGCATTTTAAATATTAATAAAAAATAATATATATATATATATATATATATATATATATATATATATATATATATATATATATATATATATATATATATATATATATATATATATATATAATGTTTTCTACTTATAAATATGATCGAGGCATATATTAAAATGTGTAAAATGTTACTCATAAATCAAATACTCCCACGTCAATATATATATAATTTTTTAATTAGTTAGAAAAACTTAATATAGATTTTATATATAAAAAGAAAGAATTATTATTTCATTAACATGTTTTTTTTAGGAAGATTTGTAATTCATTCATTTTTAATATAGAGTTGATATGTAATATTTTAACTCCATATTAAAATTGAATGAATTACAAATCTTCCTAAAAAACCTTATTAATGGAATAATAATTCTCTCTCTTTATATATAAAATCTATATTAAGTTTTTTTAACTAATTAAAAATTTATATATATATATATATATATATATATATATATATATATATATAAACTTCTAGAGTTATTTCAATTGGTCAAGTTTCCATCATTAAAGAGGTCATAGATTCAATTCTCTGGACCTTAAGGTGCTAAACTCCTTGATTGAGCCATAATAAAATGATCTTGTCAGATAAATGAAAAAGAAAGTTCAAAAAATTTGTAATTCTTTCATTTTTTTAATGTGAAAATAACATGTAACATTTTAAATATTAATAAAAATAATTATATATTAAAAAATAATTATATATATATATATATATGAAATAATGTTGAACCAGGCCATCATTCTTTCTCGCCCTAATTTTTCCATGGCGAACCTTGATTATTTTTCCATCGCAGACCTGTGTTATACCTCACGTTGTCAACCATGCTTAAGGCCCTTTTTTCACAAGTTGTGTGTCATACCCTGATGCCAATAAAAGTTAGCCCAAAAATACTTATTCACATCCGTTGAAGAACACCATAGGTTAAATCCTCTCCTTCGGCGGTCCACAACATAGTTACCAAATTCGATCGAATTGCTCAAAAAAATTCGAAAATTCGAGTGTTTGATTCGGTTCGGCCATTAATACGTTAATTCGAAGTTCGGTACATACATTCGGCTTACCATGGGCAGAGTAAATTCAGTTCAAAGTTTATAGGCATGTGTGTACATTTTTTGTTTTCAATTTTCGTATTGCCTGACAGGATTTACAAAGCCTATAAGAAATTAAAGAATTTTAGCCTAAACCGTGAATGAAATATTTGAGTTTGGATTGTAAAGGTGAGCATATTTTATAGAGGATAATTGATTTTTTTAAATATATTTATATCAGAAAGGAATTTAAATAAATAAGTTTAGAATATTTAATTTTTAAATATATGTTTTTTAACAAATTTAAATAAAAATCAGAAATTTTTTGAAGAAAATAAAAATAAAGATAATTTTTATTTATTGAATTACAGTTTTAAAATTGTTAGAAATTTGTTATATATATATCTAAATGTTTAAGATGTATATTTCAATGTTTTTTTTTTTTTTTTTGAAAATTTTTTATTTTAATTTTTGAGCTCAAAGGTTTATTCTACAATCTAGTATGAGGGACATGTGTAAGTATGTCACGTCCTAAAAATAATAATAAAAATAATTTTTGTTTATGTCAGCCAAAAATAAACAATTAAAAATCTATTAACAAAACAATTAACTGAGTTGTTGATATTTCACTTTCACTCTTCATGTAATAAAATACAGAGAAATAATTTTACAGAAATAAAACATCCAATTTGAATTATGAGTAAAATATTTTACAACTCATATTAAATTCTTGCTTTAGATAGATCTATATTGATTATCAAATCAAATTCAAATTCAAACTTGGTAACTATAATTACAGTTTTATCACCGTTTTTAAGTAATAACACAACTATTTGGAAATCGGGAATTTTACCCACTTACAAGCCAAATATCTTCAAGGTTTTGACCAAATTCTGACTGGGTCCCACCTCAGGTTGAGGGTCGATTACGCGGGGGAATTTTTCCACTTTCCCGTTTTCCACTTTCCCGTTGCGGAGCGCCAAAAGAACGAATATCAAACACTCATCCCAAGCCAATATTTGGCTCGATTCTATTACAACTAATAAAATATGTAAGAGAAATTACAATGGGATCTTTACCCATCTCTCCTAAATATCTAAAATTGCTCCTTGAGCTCTACTAGCTTTGATCTCTGAACTTCTATTCTCCCCTGGATCTCTCTCTAATTGTACATAGGAGTATACGTATCTAATTACAAATAGAATATCCTCTAATAGATAAAGATGTTTTTGGACACTTGTCAATCTTAAGATTATTTAAGAGAAAGAATTTATATTCAAATAATAGGTTTTTTTAAGATTGGTATTTCATTAAATTTTTAATATGAAGTTGATCTACACTATTTTAAATATTAATAATCAAAATTATATTTAGAAAGGAAATGTTATGATTTAATGTTACATTTAAAAATAATAAAATAATACTTATAATAACAAATTAAAAGAAATAGTAATAATAAAAAATCAGTATTAATTATAAATAAAATATTTCAATTTCCATTTTAATTTTACATCTACTTTATATAAAAATAAAATGATTGAAAGCAAATTAAAAAAATAATTACTTTTTAATATTAAAGAGATACTTAATTTCTTCTACTTAATATGAAGTTGAAAAATTCCATGTAAAAATAATATAATTGATATGTGATTAATTCTATTTATTATTAACTATAAATAAAATATTTCAATGTCCATATTAAAAAGTGTTTTTATATCAATTTTATATAATAAAAAAAACAAAGTAATTTAGATTTAAAAGTTCTTTATATTTTTCATTTTTCATTGTAATAAATATGTGTAATTTATTACATTATTAATATGGAGTTGATATATAACATTTAAAAAATTTGATAACAAATAAAAATTTAATATAAATTATATATATGGAATTCTTATTCCATTAACAAGTTTTTTTTAGGGAGATTTGTAATTCATTATATTTTAATATGGAGTTGACATGTAAAATTTTAAATATTAATAAAAATATAACACACATATATAGTATTTTTTAAAATATTTATTAAAAAAATATTTATTTATCAAGAGAGTGTCTTATGTATATGTGTTTTCTGCTTTCAAATATGATTAGTGTATGTATTAACATTTTAATATGTATAAAGTGAATCATAAATAGTCAACTATTTATATATCATGGAGCCCAAGAGTATTGAGAGAATTATACCTGTGATCACTTAATAGCAAAGGTGCTTTAATTAGGAGTGATATTAAGATTGGAATTACTAAGAGAGTGGGGGGGCAGGGGAGGGGCGGGTGAATCAGTAATTTAATATTCATTTCCTTTGCTCATCTTTACTTTATTATGCAACTAATGGTTCATGTTCATGCTCTATTGAATTCATTTTACAGGTATCAAGAAGAGAAATTTTCAGATTACTTATCAATAGTTCAAGATCATTCACATAGCATTTAGAAACAACACATGAAGACCCAAGATATAAGTGGAAATTGCGAAGGGAGAAAACCATGAATGTTAGGCTGAAAATGATGTGAAGGCAAGCTGCTACTCCTTATTACAACAGATTTTTGTAGGATCCAACCCACAAGAGGTTACTATCTCAAAGGAAGCTCCAACTCCTACAAATTTTTTGTAGGCTACAACCCATAGGAGGCTCCTACCTCAACAAGGTACAACATGTTCTTTTCAAAAACTGCAACATCTATGAGTACAAAAATTTATCAGTCACAACATTAAGTTGCAAATGCTTTTTTTTTCTTGGAAAAAAGTGTAATTTTATTTCTGCAAATGAGAAAAAAATTACATTGAAAAACACAGAACTGTGATTTTGTCAGGCAAACATTTAAGTTGTTGTCTAGTCCAATGGGCAACAGTCAATTACTGAAGTATGACTGTTGTTAGGAAGCTTGTGAAAAAACAACCAGTTCAAACACCAACCTCTGTCCATACAAGAACAATTAGTTTGCTAATAACTTCAGTCATACTGCTATCCAGCCATCAATAGTGGGCTAACTGATAAGAAAATAATGCTATCCAAAACTGTTTTAAATGATGTTCCAAGTTCACCGTAGACACTCCAACTGTTTCAACAAAAAAAATACTCTGCCCTCAAAGATCGAAGGAGCCAGAAGGGAGAAAAACAAAACGATGACAACAGGTAAAAAGGGGAGCCAAAGTCCCCTAGTTGTGACCCAAAAAAATGATCATCCTCCAAGGGGAAACACAAACATACTAGTCGCAACCTTAAAAACAATCATAACCTCGGGGGAGCCATTTAGGTAGGTTCTAACCCCATCCATCATTTACCATTGCTATAAAAATGCTACACCAACACCGCAGGGAATAGAAAAACCAACCTAAGTAATTGAAAACATTACCTTCGGCCAAAAGAAACCCAATATTGCTCAGTCGAAAAAAGAGGGATGAAAATACTCCTGAGTTTCTCCATCCCTGTGCTCTATAACCTTCCAGGTCCCCACAGCCAACTGTAGCCCCACCTTGGAAGCACGATCCACATCACCATTATTTTCCCTATAAATATTCTAACAGGAGAAAGATTCGAAGGTAAGGAGGAGCTCCCTTATAGAAAATAACGGATTTTGTAAGTGAAGAAATCTACACTGCTGAATGCCCTTTATCCAATTTATTACATTCATGGAGTCCCCAAAAAAATTTATATTCTGGCACCATTTCTCAGCAGCAAACATCAGGAGAAGCTTGAGGCGCAAAAGTTTAGCAAGGTTATTAAAGCCTTCCCCAAGCCCAACAGAGAGCTCAAAGAAATGAGAGACATAAAGAAAAAGAAGAGCCCCTCCCCCACAAGCATTAAGCTACGTTGCCCCATAAAAAAAAAACCATGGGATCTCCCTATCAATCTCCAAAACCAGTAGTTCCCTTTGATTAGCAACATGGATATGCTGGGGAAGTGCAGAGTGTAAACCAATAGTCATGGCACCTATGATTTCAGGGGTACTAATAGCCTCATCAAAAATAATTCTATTACATGCCAGCCAGCATCCCCATATGATAAGAAGAAGCAGGGCTTTAAGATTTGGCTCAACAGTAGAAGCCCACCAAGAGTCCCAGGCTTGAGACATTGAGTGACCCTCCCATATGCACGGGAGACCCAACAATCTAGAGCATTCCAACCACACCCCTTTCATGAAAGGACAACTGAGAAAAATATGGTTTCCAGATTCCTCATCCGATTTGCAGAGCAAACACCACCCAGGTCCCTAAAAGCACCTTCGTTGTAGATTGTCCCAGGTTGGGGCCTTATTTTCCAAGAAACACCACATAAAGAGGTGAGTCTTGGGAGGGAAATTGAGCTTCCACAGCTTCCCCCACCACCATCGCCCACCCCCCAAAAAAACCCCAGCACTCAGCTTTAAGTAGCCAACCCATGGAGAGTAGATCCCTGAAGGATCAAAATCCCAAACAATCTCATCCTCCCTCTCCCGTAGCAAAATATGTGCATGTTTTAAAGCATGAATGTATATAGCCAAATCCATTTCATCCTAGGCATCCAGCCCCAAAGAGGAGGCCAAAAGCCAATACTAAAGCCCGGGCTGTCTTTGAACCGGAGCAGCAAGGTGGGAAAGGAAATTAATCCCCTGCTGCCACAAAGCCTCAAGAGTTTGCGCTGGAAGAAGGTGGTGTAGAGCACTGCCCATCCACAGATCCTCTCCAACTCGAAGCTTCATGCCACTACCCACATTCCAGACCAGATTTGTTTCCAGAATATGAAAAGACTTAACCAAAGCCTTCCAAATCACCGACCCTCCTGCATAAGACTTCCTTGGATTCCTTATCCAATCCACAATAGACAAAGGAGCAATATATTTTTGAGAAATCACTTGGGTCCAAAGGCTAGCTGAATTGATGAGCCTCCAACCTCCATTAGAAGCAAGGGCCTGAGCAAAGGGGAAGATATTTTTCAGTCCCCAACCCCCCAGCCCTTTTGGCACAACAATTTTCTCCCACCGAACCCAAGGGGTCACCAAAGTTTCCTTCCTCCCACTCTAAAGAAATCTGAAATAGATCCACCAAGCAGCCTCCAAGATGGCTTTTGGAATCCAAGAGAGAGACAACCAATACACTGGAACAACCTCTAGCACCAACTTCACTAAAATCAATCTCCCGGCTCTAGATTGCCATTTATGGCTCTAAAATTTTAACCTCTTTTCCAATCTTTCCAACAGCCACATCTAGTCTTGTTTCTTATAAGCATTTGGTTTTAAATGGAACCCCAAATATTTCAACCCATCATCTAAACCAACAAAATTATAAGGAAAGATTCGCAAAAACTCAAGCCTCTCCTCTTCCCTCAAACGATGAGTGGTAATGGTTGATTTATCAACATTCACCTCCATACCAGTGGCCTTGGAAAACAGGTCCAAGATCTCCCAAATATTATTCACATCTGTCACAGATCCAGAACAAAAGATTAAGACATCATCAACAAAAAGAAGATGTGTAATGAACATATTTGGAGCTACCTGAATGCCCTTCAATGAACTCTGTCTCTTTGAATCCTTAAGGGCCCTACTCAAACCTTCTGCAACCAATAAGAACAATAGAGGGGATAGGGGGTAGCCTTGGTGAAGACATTTTTCAACACGAATAAAAGGGGAGGTTGCCCCATTAATCAAAACTGAGAAATAAACTGTTGTAATACAACTCATAATCCATCTAATAAAACCGATACCAAAGCCAAGGTGAGTCAAAAGCATATGAATATATAACGAACTTACCCGATCATATGATTTGGAGAGACCAATTTTCAAAACTGTCCCTTTGAGATTCTTGGTCTTCAGGCTGTGGATACCCTCTTGGGCAGCTCCAATGGCTTCATGGATTTTCCTCCCTTCCAGAAAGCCAAATTGTTCGCTAGAGATATGAGATGACAGAATGCTTTAAGTTTTCTTGAAATAACCTTTGAGACCACCTTATAAATACAGTTACACAAAGAGATTGGACAGAAATCATTCAGGGAATATGGATTGTCCACTTTCGGAATTAAGGCAATGAAAGTATAATTGAAACAGGCAGGAATCCTCCCTGATATTCTGGTATCTTCCACCACTTTCAGCAAATCCGCACCCAAAAAATCAAAAAGTTCCAAAAATAATTCGATTGACCAGCCATTTGGCCTTGGGGTTCTGTCTTTTTGGAAGCTTTGAGGCACATCCTTTAATTACTTCTTTGAAACCTCTACCATCAAGGATCTGTTATCAGCCTCCTCCACAAATATCGGGAACAATTGTGCAACTCTAATAACTTCCGCTAGAGATGCTTGTACAGGAGCTTTAAATAGGGCCTTGAAATGGTCTACCCCCAACTTAGCCTTTGCCTCAAAAGAATAATTCTCCACTCCTTGCCCATCACTCAAGCTCCAAATACTGTTAGTTTCCTTCCTGCCTCTAGCGTAAGCATGAAAAAATTTGGTATTATCACCCCCACATGCCAGCTAGGTAGCCCTGCTTTTCAGCCTCCAAGATTCCTCCTTTTCCAAAAGGAGGGTGTTCCTTCTCCCTTCCAGATGAACAAGGGTATTCTTAACCTCATGGTACAAAAAACCCCCTCCATCCCCTTCATAGATCATGCGAAGTTCCTCTTCCACCTGCTTCAATTCGCTGTCCTCCCTTAGCCGCTTTTCCACTGACCAATCCTTGATGGCATCCTTGAGGCGCTTGATATTATCAGCGAACTGATATGCCACAAAGCGAGTAATAACAGTGCTGAAAGAGATCCACCTGGAGTGAACTAGAGTTTTAAATGACTCATCCTTGAGCCAAATCATGTTAAGCTTTAAAGGGCTGGGGGGCTGCCGAGGCTCGAATTTAAACTCAATAAAAATAGGAAAATGGCCCGATGCACCACCACATCCTATCCACTGCCTGATTTGAAAAAGTCTGTCCACAACCTACTCTACTACCAGAAAATGATCAAGCCTCTTCGCAACTCGACCTTCCCCACATCTGTTGTTCCTCCAGGTGGGTTTCAGCTTTATGGGCTCTATATCCAATAGAAGACTCTCCTCCAATTTCTGGGAGAAGTATATAGTTAGAGAATCAGTATGAGCATGAGGACCCCAGAACTCAGACTGACCTAGTGGGAAGTTTAGATCCCCACCCAAGATCACCGAGTCCCCTTTGAGCAGAGGGTTACTAAATAGAGAGTCCTAGAAAGGGATCATATTTTGATAAGGATCATAAATATTAAAAATAGTAAAAGGTTCTCCCAAATCCAACGCCAAAAAATTTAGTCCCAGGACCGACTCCATACCCCAAGAGTTTAGAGGCTTGATGGTTCTTTCATTCCACCACACCGCCAGTCCACCCAAACACCCTCTAACATCCAAAGTCTCAAATAACCACCTCGGCATCCAACTTTCCAATCTAGATTTTACTGCATCTCCTTCTCCTAAAGTCTCTTGTAACATAATAATATCTGGATGTTAAAGAAAGATTACCCTCAATAAGGCATATTTCTTATGGGGACTTTCCAAACCCCTGCAATTAAAGGACATGATCTTCATAAAAAACTAGGTTCCTGGGATCGTCTTGCTCTAAGCGCCCTCTCAATTGATTGTTGTTTCCGATCACGAACATCCATTTTCGCCCTATTCTGGGCTCTAGCCAAATAGGATATCTTGCCCCTTCCCCAAGAAGTCAGATACTTCCCCTTTCCCAGCCCTCCAGAGTCTTTCTTTGCACTAGATCTCAGATAGTAACCAGAGACCGGAGAATCTAAAGAAGAAGGGATAGAAACCAACACCCCTTCACTGGGATCGGGATCTAATACCTCCACAAAAGTAGCTGGAAAAAAAGGAAGAGAAGGGATAGGATGAGGGAAACCAGTGAAAGAAGAGTGGTTCTTTAAACCTTCCATCCAATCCAAGCCAGTGAATGTGACATTGTTGAAGAAAACATTGAGCCTCAGGGAAAAAGGAAAAGATCCCATGTAGGAAGGCTCCATATGCTTCAGTGCTGCCAGCAACATACCATCATCCCCCATCAACTGAGAGATGACTCCCTCTTCCACAAAACAGCTGAGATCCTTCTCAGCATTGACCGAGACACTACCAGATTCATGAGGAAACGAGGGCTGCTTAGAAGAAAGACTCGAATCTGCCCCCACCAATCCCCTCTCCTCCCCATATCTGCAAGAAGGCTGGACATTAAAATGGCGGAAGAATAATCTGCAGTCAGAGGCCGGATGACTATAGGCATGACATATTCTGCACCTCAAAGGCACATTTTCGTAATCTAGCATCTGCTTGATCACATAATGCCCCCACCTTAGATTCAAAGATTCCGCAAGACCTTCTCTAATGTTTATATTAACCAGGATCCAAGCTACACGCCTTTTTTTTTGTCTCCAGGAAGGAGAGATTAGCCTCCAGAAAGGACCCAAGGATATTTCCAATGCTCCTGAGGTGCTCGTCAGCTTAGTAATGGAGAGGAAAACTAGGCAGACTAACCCATAAAGGGATCGAATCCACCTGCTCCCTACTAGCATCAAAAAGAGGATGCCATGGCTTGAGAAGTAGAGGTGAGTGGTCCAAAGCCCAGCTTCGTTGCAACACCCATTGCACATGCTCTGAATGAAAGAAATTAAACGCAAACCACCCCCTAGAAAGAGTCACAACCTCAGGCACATAACCGATAGCATCCTTCCTGTTATCACCCAAAATTTTTCAAAACATCATTGTGTCATGTTTGTTTTTGGTCATGTTTCAAATTAGGTTTAGAAATCAATTTAGGTTTTGGTTAAGGGTAAGTTAGATTTTTATAAGATTCAAAGGTCATCATTAAGTTGAAATAAAGTTTTTCAAAGGTTCATTCATTGTAAAAAATCCATAATTTCCATTTAGGAGTCATTCCATAAAGTTTTAGGTCAAAACTCTGCAATTAGCCAAGAATCCATGTTTTCGTCACGCCACTAGTTCAAAAAAGTTGATTTGCGCTATGAAAACGCTAATATATTCGTAGCGTAAACTGGGAAAAATACACTTCCGACGCTACGAAAGTGCAGTTTCTTAACCTTCTTGTCAATTGAGCTAAAATTTGTCAGAATCCATTGGGAAATGATAGGTTAGTGGTATGATGAGTCAGTTAGTGATGAGATTCAATGTACTTACTCGTCTTACAGTCATCATTGTCATGATAGGGTATGAATGACGCATCATTCAGTTATGAGATGATATTTCCTAATTTGGTCATTGTTGTTTCCTTTGCCTCCATTCGAGTGTCTAAGCTCTGAAGTGTCAAGCCAAACCTGTGGTTGTTCAATACAAGTTTTCTTCATCCTAATCAAGCGAGGCTAAAATTTTTTCTGTGAAGCATGGCAGAGGAAAAGAAAGCCCACATAGGGGGACACTGTTTAAGATATGAACCTAAAAATATGAAGGCCATAGTGGAAGACCCAACAGTGATGGAGGCATTCAGCAGAGTAGGTTGTCTTCGATTTTGTGAAAAGCTCCAAGGTTTCCATACACAGGTGTCTAAAGAGTTTGCCTTACACTTCAATGGAACAAATACCAAGGTTGGGATGCTAAGTGTGCCAATTACACCAGAAATTATTGCTGTTGTGACAGAAATACCAAGAGGACAAGAAACTTGGTTCAAAAGTTTCAAATTTGATATGGAGCCATGCAAGGAATTCATGAAACCTGAGTATGCAAATATGGACCTCAATAATGCAATCCCTAGAATCTGCATCAAGGACACTTATGCAAAGTTGCTGCTCAGCATCCAGAGATATTTTACATGTGAAGGTAGATATCATAAGGTCTACACATATCATTTCAAGCTGCTTCAACATTTTACAGGTAATATTTCACTTGATTTTCCCTTTTACCTACATAGGAGTCTTGCTAAAATGGATGATAAAGTACAAGCCAAATCTGAAGGTTGTGAAACATCTTTTTTTAATCATGGTTTGATGAAGTTTTTGATTTTTAATGAGCTTTAGAATATAGGCAGGGAATGGTCATCCTTTTTATTTATAAATGGTTTTGAGTTGGAAACCCTAACCCCTGCTAGAAACCCTAAAACTAAAGGAACTCCATCACCACTAGCAGCAGAGTCTAGTCAACCTGTGGTTGCTAAACTAAAGGAATTTTTAAAACTGAAGCCAAGGAAACAAGTTGATAAAAGGACCGAGTAGACACAAGTTCTTGATACTCCAACTCCATTACCTGCAAAATAGAGGTCAAAGATTGTCAAAGAGGCAAAACAGAAACAAGATGTCAGTAGGCAGAAAATCAAAAGAGTAAAAAGAAGCCAAGCAGTGACATTAAAGGGAAAATTAGATGAGACATAGATAAACACCCATTTTGCAAGCTGACTTCATTGGAGAAGATGAGCACAAACAAAAAAAATCTAAGTCTGTAAAGAGGCTTGATTTTGAGGATGAAAATGCAACTTTTATTTTTCAAGCTAGAAAGCCTTTAACTAGGCATGCTAAGAAACTTAAGGAAGGAATCAAGGAAGTTCAAGAAGCTATTGAAACAGCTAAAGCCCCTGAAGAAGTAGTTTATCTCTTAACACCTGCAGAGAATCATACAGTCAACACAACAAAAGAGAGAGAAGAAGAAGTGACAAAGAAAACAAAGTTTAAACATCTTGAGGAGAAATTGAAGTTGGCAAACCAAGAAATTTATGTGATAAGAAAGAGAGCTAGAAAGCATAGTATTGAGAAATAAAATTTCAAAATAATGAAGGCACTGTGGGAAGGTCAAACTGTTTCTAGTTCTAAAACCCCAAGCAGTGCAGAACAATTTTTCACATGGACAGTTCCAGCCATCAAGGAAGGTAAATTTGTCAGAGTAATCAATAATCACTTGAGATCCAGTAATAGAAGACTTAGATATCAAGTGGAGGACTTGGAGCAGCAGCTTAAATTGACTCAGGATGAGTTAAAGAAAAAACGTGCAGAATGACAATCATTAAAAAGTCAAAAGCTAAATCAAATGAAAATTAAGAAGGAACCTCATGAAAACTGTGTTTTTCAGTTCATATGAATTTTTGATCTGATGAAACCAGTGTTATTTTGAGTTTTGGCACATTTATGGTTTTCATTTTGAAAAAATTTGGACAAAACTGCTCACTCAACAGTTTCATAGCAGAAACAGTGTAAAAACAGTGAAAAGCGCTATGAAACTGCTGTAGCAGTTTTTTTCACTCTTTCTCATAAATTTTTGAAGGAAAAAAGTATGAATTATGACCTGAAATTGCCAGGGAGGATATATTAAATGATAATGAAGATAATTCTGGAGGAAAGAAATCAAAATTTTGAAGGAAAAAAGGTAAAAGAGTTGCGCTACGAAACTGTGTTGTTTTCGTAGCGCAGGTCTATTTCAGCTCATTTAAACAATTTGATGATGGTTTTGGACAGTTGGAACTTAGGAAGGATTTTGGGCAGGTGTTACTTCAGTTTCTAACAGAAAATAATCTCGAAATGATGAATTTATGATGGTTAGAGAGTCTCAAGAGTGAAAAGGACCCTATGCTTAGAACATAGGGCACTGTTTCCTACTTTGATGGAGGTCAGCATTATGGTCATTAAGATTTGGAGCCAATCATCTAGATTCGACTAGGTGTTAATACATTTGGCAAAAAATGTAATCTAATTAAGATAAGGTTGTTATAGATAGGTGATTAAGAGTTTGAATCCTATTTGTAATTGGACTGTTTAGTGGATTAGTTGTCCTTTTTTAATAAATACCATGTCATTTGGTTAGGCAAGGCTTCAAGAGTCAGGAGTTCGATGTATCTAGCTGTAGATAAGGTTATATTATGTTGTAAATGATCTATAAAAGATCAAGAAGTCAAATGTAGTCAGGGTTGGACATTTTTAGAAAGAGACTGTGTTTATTGTAAGTAACTGGTTTGCAGCTTAATACAGAGTTTTCTACTTAGCCAACTTGAGATTCATAAAGAGTTCTAGTGTGTTCTTGTTCTAATTGCATCTTATTACTATCCTATGGCAGTGGTGTTTGTTTATGTTACTCAAAATTCATCTTTGATGCTCTGACTTCCTATATAGACAAACTGACTGTGTTTTTACTATTTCACATGTGTATCTATTAACTAGAACTCTGATATGCCTTGACTTCCATGCTAAGTAGATTTTTTGGTTTTACTGAAACTATTTTGACTCCATAAGCCCAATGTACACTTGTTGATGTGATTTGCAACCTATATATATCATTTATCTACTTAATACCCCACATAGAGTTAGCCATCTATATTTTTATAGATTTGAGGCTTTTGCGATGAGTATTTTGTGTAGAGAAGTTTTCCGGATTAATCACATCCATTCTTGTTGATTTCGACGTTTCGAACCCAGCCAACGAGGTTCATCTTCAGGAAAATATCCATGGGTAAGACTGATCTCACATAAAAGGTATAAATAAGATAGTGATGGAAGATGAGTGGGGAAGCAAGGGAGGCCGACATAATTTAAAAAAAAATTAAATAAATAGTTAATTAAATATTGAGATATGTATAAACGTAGGAGATGAATAATAATTGTTTAGAGGTTATCAACTATGACTTATATATTTATTAATAGTATTAATTACAAAATTTCTTTCTTGAGTCAAGATTTCCCTTGTAATTTAATTTGAATTTTATTTATATAATTATTTTATTGTTTATTTATTTATTAATTAAATTTTAATTTAATTTTTAATATTAAGTTTAGAGTTAATTAAAGAATTAGGAGGGTGAAGGTAATAATAATTTATGATGATAAAATTGATTAAGATTAATATGTGATGGAAGAATTAACAGAGTTCCAAGCAAGGGGGGGGGGGGGGGGGGGGAGTAATATCAGAAAAAATGATGAGAAAGATGGTGGAAAGGGAAAACAAAGTGGGAGAAGGGTGGGAAGCGAAACATGGTTAGGGAGAGAGATGAAAGACAGGGAAGGGACCGAATTAGGTATGGGTGCGAATGTTTATTAAGGTTGGAATCCAATTATCACTTATTTTCCATCCATCATCATGGTTAAGGTTATCAGGGTGCTTCCCAATTTCAATGGCTTCCCTAAATTTCTTGTGGTAATAGTGATCAATTTTAGCCAAAACCTGAGAATTTTCAATACAGATGTGATGATTGGTTTTGCTGGAATGTTCAGCTAAAGCTGATGTTATAAAAAATCATTACCCCTTGAGAGAGCCCTCTCAGGTTGAGGAGGCTAAGCCTCAATCGAAAGATTGGTTTGAAACAGGGACATGAAATTGATTTGATTAGCAGCCTATCAGGTCTAATTTTGTGATAACACTTCCAACATTATTCAACCCATAAAACCACTGTTTTTAGCGAGAAATACCTCCCCATAGCCCTTCCCACCAGAGTCATATTGGTCATTTGGATCACCTGCCCCCCGCCAATATCTTTGCCCAACACATAATTGTAATCCACCTGCTTTGACCTAATCCACTTCTTTTTTCTGGGTTTACCAGATCCCTTATTTAAAACCTTCCCTTAAGCCTCACTGGCTATGCCAGAGCCCTTTCCCTTTTCTCCCTCAGGGCCAGGATAGCCACACTGCTCCGAATATCCAATGTGACCAACAACATCTACCAGTTCCTCCTTCTCACTTTGCTAACTCCCCACACCACAACTCAGTAAAATAAAATGGTCCAGGGCCCCTTTGCGATCAGAAACCGGCCCCCACCCGTCAGCCTGAGATCCTTCAAGGACTGGAGCTGACCCTTCCTCTACCAACCGATTTGGAAAACCACTCCTCTGCAAAATCTACGCCTGCAACTCATTTTCTGCATTCCCCAAAATCCGCTCATCTCCTTGAAAACTGACTCCATTCCTCCCTCCTTGACCGTCTTCAAGATCCGCAGAAATTGATCCACCATATTCCAAGGAGTGATGAAAGCTCTCCACTGCTTGCCAAGGCTGTATCCCCTGCACCTGCAATAGATTTTTGTCAGTCTCACAGTCTTGTGCTTCGCCATTCAAAATTTCTCCAGGCGATATTCCCACCATTTTCCGCCCTTCCTTCTTTTCCAACAAGTTGTTAAAAAAAAAAAAAAAATGCTGCATTGTTGAACTGCTTCATATTTTCCACTCTCTCTTCATCTTTTGTTGCTTCCGATCAGCATCCCCGTTCCAATTCCTTTTCATCCAAAATTATTTTTTTCAACTCCATGTTGTACATTTTATAAGCAGACCCTATTGGCTATTTGTATTCCTTGCGGAATATGAAGGGAAGCATTGTATCTTGGGCTTCCAAAAACTACTCACTTATTTTATTTTCAATTTTGAAAATATTTGTAATATAAAATAATTTTGTAACATCTAAATCAACAACAATGACAAGGGACAAATAGGATTTGTATTATCTACATTTTATGTTCAATGGAATATATGTATTTCAAATTTTTTTCTTAATATATTATGTCCTGCTTGATAGTATTTAGCCTTCATATTGATTAGCATAGCCTTTTCACTTCACATCACTTCAGCCTTTTTCAATAATAACATTCTACATAAATGATCATCATTGTAGTTAATGACATCAATGTTAATATTTCCAACAATCTCCCCCTTTGGCATTGTTGGCAACAAACACACCAACTCCTTCTAATTCCATTCTCTCCTCATACATAATATTATCTCCCCCTTTCAGTGTCTTACTTTTCTCTGATTACCTCCCCCTTTGACATCAATGGAAAGGGGGTGGCGAATGTCTTGTAGCTCTCCAATCACCATGAGATGATACCAATGCACTAATGATATACAATATGCAATATTTTGTCTTGCATAAACAATATTGACACACTCATTGAATAAATGTCGCTACAAATGTAAGATTAGGGTTGTTCATGATTTAATGTTGCTCCATATGGTATATAAATGTTGTTGGGAGAAAAAAATGTATACCATTGCTATTGTATGGATATGAATAATAAGCTGATACCATCCAAATAATAAGTGCATTCCATTTGCATAATACTGAAGATGATATAAGACAATTGCAGTATTAAAAGTAGAAATAGATGTATCATATTCATCCACATGTTTGATGCATACTAGGAGCATAAATTTTATCTTGCTTAGTGCTTGGATTGTCCTCATATTTAAATATGCATATGATACAATTCTGGAAAAAATGCTCCAATGTGAATAAATAAATGTATATGTCTTTTGCACTAGGAATGATCATGTGAAATAACTTGTCCAAAACCCTAATTGGGCCAAACAACTCATAAAAAAATTATTACTAATATTGAAACCAACTCATAAAATAGACGAAAAGAGAGATCAATACTACATCTTTAGATGGATCTGAGAGAATCAAAAAGTGCTGGAAAAATATTGTCAAGAAATGATGTGACTTCTTTTTGATGTTTCTCAAGAATAAATTCCATCCAATGTAATGCCTCAATCCTTGTAGCTCGTATTCATTTGATAGTTCTCTCCTAGAAATGGTAAGCAATTCTCCAATATCAAATCCCTCAGTAGGTCCAGCCTTAATTGCACGAAGCTCTTCATTGGTTTCATGAGTAACCATTCTTATTTTCTCTTCATTATCAGAGACGCATGGTAAAATTTCTCCCAAAATATAAACATTATTAGGAACCAACTGTTTTCCCCCAAGCTTAACAAATTCATTCATCCAGGTGATGGATGTCAACCAAGTAAACTCATATGTAGAGTTGTCCCTTAGCACTAAAATCTTAGCCATGCGTCCATAATATACCGACATAGAGTTATTTATCTCTTGTAAGAATTCATAGAGTGTTGAATCTGCCTGTTGTGGTATCTCATGGCTAGAATCACTAAGCATATTGAAGAGGCCATCAAGAAAGTATGGCAAGAAGCCCAACATATAAATGTCATGAACACGGTCCAAAACAGTAATCCATCCCACTAAGAATTGGTGTACATAAGGGTTGAGAACATTCATGAGCTCCCATAAAAAGTGGTATAAACTCATCGATGTTGAACTAGTCACTTTATGTAATAATGTCCTTAACTAGGCGATATAAAAAATCTACAACACTTTGAACATTAACATCTAAATCTGTTGAAAATTTTCATCCCATCCAAGATCAATAATATACTAAGTATTGATCAGAGCTAGGGTCTCTAAATAGGCTGAAAACCTTCACAGAGGATTGATATTAAAAGAATTTAAAAATTTTAAACTATATGCAGAGTTATATTGTGTTAAAAACTCAGAAATAGAAGAAAACTCCCATATTCTACAAACATACATGATATGCCTGATAAATTGTCAAAACTAGCAATATTTCTTATCTAGCTACTTTGTGTGGCCAATAGAATACTGTTGGTCTACAGGCTCCTCAATTTTATTTTTCTCCTCCATTCGAGCAACAAAAAATGATTTAGTATATCATCTGAGAGAGCTCCCTAATTCTTCGATACATCGATGTTTCTGTTGGAAAGGCCACTCTGAATTTTCTTGATGTTTGTTTCATCAATTCCCTTGTCTATAGATTTTTTCTCAAATTATTGTTGACCATCATGTATTTTATTTGATCAATATTAGTGTTTTTTTTTTTGGATTACGCCAGGTTCACCATGTTTTCCTTCTCTGGCATCCTCGTCAACTCCAACTTCAATTATTGTTTTTGAGCACAATCATGTTATGCAACAAATTCTCTCTCATGGGCTTCAAACCCTTTCAAGGCTTCCCTGTTTTCTCCTATCAAGCATTCTTGTGTCCCTAAGCATCCTTATTCTCTCTTGTCAATCATTCTAGCATCTCCAAGCGCTACCTAATTTCAACTCATATAATTGATTTTCTTGTGTCACTTGATTGATGATGATTGATAGGTCATTTAGACACTTCTGTTGTCTTCTAGCAACATTCCTGGTCCCCATTTACTCTTTCCTTATCAATTATAACTTGATTTAGCTCTCCTAGAATATTTGGTTGAGTTGTTGTTTTGGAGAATCCATTCATTGTTTCTGCTGTAATGTGGTTCGCGTTATGTCATGAGATTTGGATTGAATTTAATCAACACATGGTGACTTTGGGGAACAAGTTTTTTCAACTTTCAATGCAGTATATCTCCTCATGAAAGTGCCTTATATTTATCTTCATTAAAGTAAAATTAGAGCACCAAATGTTGGAGCTTGAATTAGCCATAGAGAATTATCATTGGACTTGGAATTAATGCTGGAGAGTTTTGAAGTTACGTTACCATTGCAAATAACACTGTACTATACCTATACCATTGCACCGTTTTGATTTGTAATTTATCATACCACTGCAAATACCGTTGCTCTATTCCTCCATGTATTATCACTATGCTATTCCTCCATGTTTTATCACTGCCCTACACCTATACCACTGCGTTGTTTTGATTTGTATATTATCATACCCCTGCACTATTCCTCCAAGCGCTATCATTGCTCTGAAACCACTGTTACATTATAATACCACTGCATTGTGTTGTTTCTAATGCAGAAGCATTAGGATCAAAAAATCCTTTGTATTTTAATAGACATAGGGGTCTTGTGTTTTTTAAAGAATATTGGTTTCTTATGTAACTATTAATGTTTTTGAGTGATTTTAATGAGAGCTATTAATTATTGAGGGGAATTTGTAAATGTTCCCGAATGATTGGAGAACATGAGGGAAGTAGGATAGTTGAGATTCCATAGGGAATGAGAGATTTAATTCTTAATTGTAAATCTTAAGTTAGAATTAGTTTCATGATTTTATGGGATTAAAGAGGATCCTTAGGGATAAAGGATAGATTTTAGGACTTTGAGGATCTTGAGGAATTTGTTGAGATAATGGAGGATCTGAACCTAAATTGGTTCATAATCAATTGTATAAATTGTAAAGCCTTAAAGACAATAGAGAGTAGATAGTAGAGGCAGAGATTTAGGTTTTGGAAAAACAAAGGTTTGTTGTAAGCCTACGGGCAGTAGGATAAAAGGGCCATTGATTTAAAGATCAGGCTAGAGACAAGAGGTCTTTTGTAATTTGATTACATATGTATATATGAAGGAATTTGATTTATGAATTATGTGTGCATTGATTGATTGAATCATAGATAAATGCTTTGAGTTTCAATAAACAAGTGTGTGATAAAACTCTGTGATAAGGGTTTGAAATGGTGTTATGTATACCATTGAACAGTTCGATGGAAATACCGAGATAGGGTTATAATTATGAATTGAGCCGAGGTGCATAAGAAGGTTCTACACACATCCAAGAAGACTTATGATTTGATGTGTGCTAAATTCTGTTATCGATCACTGAAAGGATTGATCACATAGCAGAGGAACTGAATTTTCAATTCAGTATTCGGATACATTGACCATATGTATCAGTAGCATATCTGATCGAACAGTGATTCAGATCAAGACTGGAACAAGAAGAGGCGCAGAGGAGTGCCTTTGGAAAACCCAAAGGTGTTTTGCACAGTTTTAAATGAGAGGTGGCGAATTTTGAAGAACCTGTCAAAAGAAGAAACCATAATTAATGGCACAGTGGTCTATAGAAGCAGAATTATTTGTGTGGAGTTATAATGAAACCAGAAGAGAAGGAACATTGAAGAATGCCTGACTGTTTGTGGAGAGTGCGCATGAGTAAAATGGAACTATAAATCGGGATGGTATGGAATTGTGAGTCAACGGAGGAAAATAGAACAGTGAAGTGGGTTTTGAAAATTGTAAATGGTTTTCATGCAACTTTTAAATGGTAAGTGGTAATTTGTTGATTGAACGTGATAGAGTTTAGGCAGCGACAAGTAGCATCGACGGTATTCCAAAACCATTTCTTTCACGTAGATTTGAAACGTTAAGTCTTGTGAACCCTTGTTATGCGATAGCCATCGGATTGGTGGATGTGATGCATCAGCCACCCGATTGAATGAATGGTGGGCGATGAATAAATATGGTTGATAGCTGTGGGCCATATATGTTTTAAAATAGCGCCTCGACATATGCACAGTTTATTGACTGGCAGAAAGGGGTAAGTTATAAAGTACTGTGTTAACTTTATAACATAAAGTTAAGCTTTGATGAATGTTATGATACACAGGTTGAATTATATGTGGGCCAAGGTTAATGTATGTTGGGACTTTGATTTTATCCAAATTTGATAACGTATGTCGATAAGGAGAGTTGGTAAAGTTGTGGGGCCGAAATTATATGGGTTTATTCCAAAGTTGAATTTTGAATGAAATGAGACGCTGTGGGGCCAAAAGTTCATATGGTTATTTGTTGGCATATTTGGTAATTTAAACCAAAGTCGAACTTTTATGTTCAGCATGGGTTCAAATAGCTAAGGTTAAATATGTTGTTCAAGTTTCATGAAATGGGTTTTGCATTTTGGGTTTTAAACCATAGTGCATGAGCAAGGATATTAATTCCGAATTAATAATTCTTTTATTTGGGTTTTAAACTCAAGTTCAAAGAAATTGCCAAAGTGGGTATTTTTTATGGTTCTATAACCATGGTTTAAAAGTGAGGGAATCTTCATTTGAAGATTAAATAAAAAGCTTCCGCATTAGAGTTGTCCCAATTTGAGGATTATTTTGGGAAAAAATGTGACATGAATTTTTACATGGAGAATGTGGGTTTTTGTTGTTCAGGCAGCATCATTTTCCAATTGATCCACTATGTTATACCTATACCTTGTGCCATTCCTCCATTATCTCATACATATACATGATAAATGTAAAGCTCACATTTAATTCAAAATTATATCATCGCTCAGAATATCATGATGGATGGCATGATAGGCGTTACACTAAAATACACTAAACTGAATACTAATGCGTTAACCATCAACTCTACCTTGCTATCAACTCTATGAATGGTACTGACAACACTGATTATCTACCTTTCTGACTCTTGACATCTCAACTCCAGTCAAATATTCATATTCATAATTGCAACCAATCATTAATCTTCCTTTTCCTTGCGGTAATTCCGTTGACACTATTGTATGCATTCTGCTTGATCAAACATTCCGTCTGCTCCATGTTCACAGTTTCTCAAATCCTCTCCTGGGAAAAAAAACAATGTGTGAATTCCAAAAGAGTGAGCTTAATGTGGTCTTAATAACCTGAAAATCACTTCCACCCATTGCAATGATAGAGCTCTTGAGTTACACCAGAAGGGCTTGAAGCTAAAGTTATTATTTCTGCTATTGAAAGCCATGCTAGTTTCTAGTTTTGTTGATTGACTGTAATTCGTAAATATTGGCTTGGTATGATTTCAAGGGACATAGTTAGCGTTGATCTTATGAGTGATGAATCTTCTTTTGCCTTGTGATGCCACCATTTTACTAGAGAATTCCTCCTTTTTTTTCTTCCAGACTAATTTAGAGACAATGATCATGACTTGAAGCTGCGTCTATATCCTTGTGAGGTTGTGGCATTTTGACCAATACTTCCTTCAAAGAGTGAAATCAATATTGCTGATTGATTCACTGTAAAATAATATTGTTGTTTCACAATTTATGTGCTAGATAAGGCTTGATTTTCGAACTCATTTTCATTTTATTGTAGATAAATTTCATTTTTAGGCATCCATTATTTATCCTTTTCTAGATGAATATATTGTGCAGTGAATGGCTTGATCTTTGCATTAATATCTTCATACATGTCATTTTATTCTTCTTTTGTAAAGTGGCATGATATTGAAGCTGAAGGATTTGGGGAAATACCAGTGATGCACTAAAATATAGCTCATTAATTCATTCACATGATGACTTTATGATATCAGAGGAATTTCCTTGATTTTCTTTAGTAATAGTTATTGCAAACATAACATGAATGCTCCTTTGTGGCAGTTTTCGCTTGAACATTTGATGGGTTAAAATACTTCATGTTTCAACTAATGAGGTTCATATGTCGATCTCATGATCCTTCATGATGAAGACTTCTTGAAAACTCATCACAAAAATGAATACAATTTTCTCCTTTTGGTTTGACGGTGACATAAATTGTTGAATATTTATCAGGATTTAAATGTAGCATTGCGACTTAATTACTTGATATATTTCCGATTAAAAGAGCCACTTTACTTCCATAGTGGCCTCTTTACTTTCAATCACATATATATTTGAGTATAACATAATTTTCTTCTCCACTTGATGAAAGTCCTTTTCTTTTTCTTTCATGTAAATATAATAGAATAGATCTCAGGTTTTCATAGAGAAACTATCATTTATTTCATGAAAGTAGATCAATGAATTCCATGTAAACAATCCGAGAATGAAAGACTTTGAGAGAATTTAATGATGCTAAAATGATTTTGTCTACTTATCATTTATTTACATGCTTATATAGAGGATATATACATGTGTACACCAAAAATAACTTGCATTAAATATCAATGCACCTGATAGATGTTGCTTGCATTTGTGACGAAGAGGGCTTGATCTCATATTTTTATGATGCCTTTGTTCTTGTTTCTTCTTAATTGCTTCAAATTATTGAAAACATTATAACCTAGTTCTTTCTCTTATTTTCATCTTTCTGCTCATGTAGTCTCCCCCTTAGCTGGTGCATTCAACTCAAACTTTTATTTACTTATTCTCCCTTCGAAGTTATATTAGTGAGAATTATTTGTAGACACTATCCCTAGATTGTTTCTCATATATTCTAATGGTTCTCTAGCAAGAGGTTGTGTGAATATGTTTGTTATATGTTCCTTTGTGGGGATGTATTCCATCTTCAATATATTATCAACTACTTTTTCTCTGAGAAAGTGGCATTTTATAGGGATGTGCTTAGTCTTTGAATGAAGTACAAGATTTTTCGACATGCTTATTGCACTTGTATTGTCAGATTGATAGGAATAGGCTCACTGAAGCTTATTTTCATGTCTTGAAGTGTTTGTTTCATCCACATCATCTGTGTGTAGCAAGCTGCAGGTGCTATGTATTCAGCTTCAACTATGGATAGAGAAAATGATGTTTGTTTATTACTTATCCATGCCACAAAAATCTCTCTTAGATAGAACATACCACCACTTGTACTTTTCTTGTCATCCACATAGCTGGCCCAATCTGCATCTCTATATTCTGTTAGTGTGAATTCCTTACCTCTCGGATACCATAGTCCATAATCTGTAGTTCCTTTCAAGTACCTGAAAATACTCTTTGTTGCTAACAAGTGACTTTTTTTGAGTGTTGATTGATATCGTGCCACTAATCTGACTACCAACATTATATCTGGTCTAGAAGTTGTTAGGTATAACAAACTTCCTATCATAGACCTATAAAGTTTTTTTATCTTCATCTGGCGACTCATCAACTGCACATAGCTTGCATCCATTAGTCATGGGAGTTGAGACACTTTTACATTCTTCCATTTGGAACCTTTTTAGCATATCTCTTAGATATTTTTCTTGAGAAATAAATATGCCTTTGGCCTTTTGTAGGATTTGAAGTCCTAAGTAGAAGGTAAGCTCTCCAATCATTGACATCTCGAACTTTCAGACTTCATATCTTCAACAAATCCTTTTAGCAGACCCCTTTTATTGCTGCCAAACATGATGTCATCTACATATACAATCACAATTAATAATTCGTCTTCATTAGCCTTTATGTACAAATTACTATCAACTCTTCCTCTCTTGAAACCATGTTTCTGAAGATACTTGTCCAACCTAGAATACCATGATCGTGGTGCTTGTTTAAGACCATAAAGAGATTTTTTTGACCTGTAAACATAGTTGGGTTTATTTGATAATGCATAACCTTTAGATTGTTCCATGTAAACTTCCTCCTCTAGGTCACCATTTAGAAAAGAAGGATTCACACCCATTTGATACACCTTGAAATCATTGTAGCATGCGAAGGACAAAAACATCATGATTGCCTCCATTCTCATGGCTAGTGAAAAAGTTTCTACATAATAAAGACCTTCTACTTGTGAGTAGCCCTTACACACTAGTCTGCCTTTGTTTCTAACCACTTGACCTTTTTCATTCATTTTATTCTTAAATACCCATTTTGTGCCAATGAAATTATTTCCAATAGGTCTTGGTGTTAGATCCCAAGTCCTTTTTTTCTCAATTTGGTATAACTATTTGTTCATAGCATCTATCCAATTTTTGTCTTTACGTGCCTCATAAAATTTCTTTGGCTCTATTTGTGACAACATAAATAGATGAACTTCCTCAGGTTTTTCTACTAGTTGTCTTGTTTGAACTCCTTCACTTTTGTCGCTAATAATTTGATTTTCAAGATGATTCTTTTGAGTGTGTCTTGAGGGTTATTTTGAGTGCATATATGTATCTTCTGATGTTGCATCTTGCACTTCATTATCTTGATTTTCGTAATGGTGATGATCTGGAGGGTTAATCAAGCCTATGCTTTTGGTTTTATCATGTAATTGTTCATCAAATATTACATAAATGTATTCCACAATATCCATTAAATTTTTATGAATATCCCAAAAATATTCCTTCATAAGATCGAGCATCATACTTTCCTAGTTTTTTATCATTATTTTTGATAAATCATTTACTATCGAAAACTTTAAAATTCTTGATTGATGTTGGTTTCCCGTTCCATAGTTCAGATGGTGTCTTTTCAAAGTTTGGTCTGAGATGTGCCTTATTGAGGATATGTATTATTGTATGCACTGCGTCTACCAAATAGGTTTGAGAGATGTTTCTTTCTTGCATCATAGCTCTTGGTATTTTCTGAACAGACCTATTTTTCCTCTCTACAACTCCATTCTGCTATGGTGCATCTGCAATAGTATACTATTGTTTTACCCCAAATTCATTACACAGGTCTGAAAACTCATCTGATGTAAATTCACCTCCTCTGTCTGATCTAATGCACTTTATCTTACACCCAGTTTGGTTTTCTTCCAGTGCCTTGAATATTTTAAACTTTTTGAATGCTTTTGACTTGTTTTTGAGAAATTCCACCCATGACAATCTCGAATAGTCATCAATTATCAACATGCAATATTTTTCTCCTCTTGCGCACCTGTTATGGAAGACCCGCACAGATCCATGTGAACTAATTGTAAGGGCTTACTTTTGAAAAGTGTAACTAGGTCGGTCTTCATGTTGTCTATGTAATTATGGAAAAAGAAGAAGTAAAAATAATATACATTATTGTTATATTTTATTCATGGATTTCATGAGCATAATTGATTAAATAGATGGACTTCTTCTTGATGTCTAATAGGTTTGAGTTTATTGTCAAAACTAGTCTAGCTATGTGCTCCAAGACGTTGTGGAAAAATTTCTCAACAACCCTCAATGCAACATTGGAAGACAAGCTAAAATTACAGTGAAAAATTGTTGTAAACTTGCTGGAATACTCCTTGGAGAAGTCAACTTCATATAAGTTGGACAAGTCGGCCTAAAGATCAGTCACACCTCTTCATATGCTGGTCGGCTCAACCACAGGTGGTGAAAACTACAAATACCCATCTAGGCTATGTAGAACAGAGGCAACAAGCTCAGGAATACATCTTTGTAATTTTCGGACAGAAATATTAGGAACATTGCGGAGGTACTTATGTCTAGGGTTACGAATTCCTCTGAAATTACCAAAAATTTCACTACAAGGAAAAGACCCTCCAGCGGAGGTTATAAAGGAGGTTTTTAGTGTTATAAAATTGGCAAAAATTGTCAAAAAAACATATGCTACCACATCCGTTTATGGTAACGGAGATTTTGGTGGAAATTTTAATGGAAATTGAACACAACTAAAAAAAATGGGTGGCCGAAGGTTATTACGGATGTTTTTCCATCAGTGCTCTTATAAGGTTTGAACGCACTGGTGCGTATCGGTAGACAGTGCACCGGGGCGGTCTAAGGAGAATGCACCATGCCGTTAAGGAAAACAACAACACTGGGCCTGGTGTTGGTGATACAACGCACAAGGCCGTTCTAATTGGTCTTGGGATTTGAGCGGTGCCCATAGGTTGTATAAGCGCACCAGTGCGTGTATCTTTACGAGGCACCGGTGCTCCATATCATAGAAAGGAACCGAGATTTATAATTGGTATCGGTATTCGTACGGTGCACATGGCATCTACAAATGCACCGGTGCTTATAGATACATAAACGCCCTGGTGCGCAGTATCACATAAACACACCGATATTTATAACTAGAATCGGTATTAGTGCAGTGCCCATAGAATCATAAACGCATCAGTGCGTATAGACACATAAACGCACCGAGTTTCATTTTGTTTTTTTTAGAAACATCCACCTCTGACAGTCCAATTATTGTGATTGTTTTAAATTCATTATTCATCAAAAGTCAACATCAAAAGTCAACACATCTTATAACAATATTCATATTAATTACTTTTTTATTAATGCATTTGAATGTGTTGTTTGGATTAATTTGTTATATCATATCAGAATTATTGTGGTTTTTTTAAAATTCATTATTCATCAAAATTCGACACACATATATAATCTTATAACAATATTCGTATGAATTAAATTTTTATTAGTGCATTTGAGAACGACAATGGAGAACGCAATAGAATAAATTAAAACAAATATATATATATATATATATATATATATATATATATATATATATAAGACAATCTTTATCATACAAAATGGGACAATTATTCGTATCCCTTTGTCTTTCAATTAGGACACTATGTCCATTACATTATACAAAATGTCTGATTTCACAGACATATTTCAAAAAATAAAACGCCTTACTTTGATATCCAAATTACATAGTGATCATCATTCTTCGCTTCAACTGCTGTCACTGCCAGAGCTACTTCCATGACTTGGGTTATTTTCAGGAATGTTGTGTTCATGACATTGATTGTTTTCTTCTTCTTCATTTCCCATCTATAAACATAAAAATAAACTGAAATGAGTGTATATACATTGGTGAGAATAATGAAAATTCCAATATTAAATAATATACATCAATGTAAATTGAAAAGAAAAATGACATACCATAGCAACAATTGACTCATAAACTATACACACTCTTTCAAAACCATGTACCATGCCATCTTTCAAAATTTCATCTGTTGGCGCAGTTCTATACTTTGTTTCATGCAAGTTTATACCCCATAACAAATCATATATTTAATATAAAAGATATTTTTGTTCTATTAATTATAGACGGAGCTAATTAAAACAAGATCGATAGATGCTTACAAATTCCACAATTAAATTATGATATGCCAATATATACTCACAACCCATATTTAACCCAATTTCAATCAATTCGTCTGATGATTCTTCTTTGTATGTTGGCACCTGTTTGAAGACATTCAATGATGATTTTTGTAAAACAACTTAAAAAATACAAAAATGAAATCTAGTTAAGTTGTTATAAGGAAGTAACAATTACTCACAAACTTAGAGATCAACCATTTTATTCCTTGTCATCTTGTTTTATCTGTTGAATGGGTTCCATTTTCTTTTCTTTTCTGTAAGAAAATTCTTTAAAATTAATATTTAATGCGAAATTGTATATTTATTGTACCTAATGATCAAAAAATTCAATGATTACATATTACATTTGAAGCACCTTGTTCTATTCATTCCACTATATCCCTCAAACTTTTGTAAATGTTTTTCCCCCTTTCGTTAACTTCCAACACCACTCTAGATGAGCCAAGGAGCAATTCATTTTCATTTGCATGTTCTATTTTTTTCTTTTCTTAGAACAACATTCCTTTTCTGAGTTGTTGGTCCCTGTATAATAATTTTAAGTATATTATTAATGATAATTAAAAAAAGGAACTCATATTGGATCGATAGCATTGTTTCATTCACCTTATTCATATTTTTGCAATTTTTCCATTAAACTTGTATGCTCTTCTGGTCGTAGATAAAAAATAATCATATCGAGCTTCGTCATTTTATGGCTCTGCATGATACACAGTAAACAATACATATTAGCTAAAGTTACATATAGTTCAAAAATAATATTTTTTATCAAGAATTTACAAAGAACTTGTCTTTTTTGCTTTTCTTGATGTGTTAACATTATTTTTGTTACTTGATATCTTGTCAGTCATTTCTTTATCAATTTGAAACCTATAGCATATCATTAATTAATATATTTATAAATAAATTCTCAAATTTTCAGTTAGAAAATAAATCTCGAGACATCGGTGTGCCTTTCATGAAAACCGCACCGCCGCCGATGCGTGGTGCGTGGATATATTAACAATGCATTGCCAAACAGTATAATACGCCATACGGTGCGTTTGGTATTATAAATGCACCGCAAAAATAGTGTAATAAACCTAACGGTGCGCGGGGTATTATAAATGCACCGCAAAAACGGTGTAATACACCGTACGGTGCTTTCCTAGTTAAAGAGAGCATCGGTGCCCTATTTCAGATTTGACGCACGGATTTAAAAAAATGTTTTCAATTTTTTACAACACAGAACTTGCACGGTGCGCTGTAATAATACAGAGCACCGGTGCGGTGGAGTACGCAGGGGGCACCAATAAAGAAAAATCCATTTTTTCAAAAATTCACGTAATTTCCGAATGGATTCAGATCCGACTATGCAAGTCATCCCGTGGGTTGGACGTCAATCTAAAATGAAAAACCCTAATTCTGAAATCACAGAAACAGGGAGAAGAAAGGGAAAAAACAAACAAATAAAGTGTTCAGGGTAAAAATGGATAAAACTGTAGGAAAAAATAAAAAACTGCAGAAATAAAAAAAAAGACTTAAATTTAATCACAAAATGGTTTAAAATTCTATGATTAAGGACTTGAATCACTAGATTTTTGGTTTCTGATTGTCTGAATACTTCTGTTGGAACATATTTCGCCATCCACAGTGCCCTCGTGCTCTCTTGCTCCAAGTCTGTCTCCTGCAAAATCTGACTGAAATTTTTTAGCAAAAATAGTGAAATAATGAAAAGTCTTTAGTATTTAAAGAATTATTTTATCAAATTAGATTTTCGAAAATATTTTTCTGCCCATTTTTCAAATTGCTGTTTTTTTTTTTAACTTAAACAAAATAGAATTGCGTTTTTTTATTTGCGTTTATTCGTTTCCGGTGCGCGTAAATGTGATGCATCGGTGCGTTTTATTAATACTACACACCGGGGCCTGTTAGGATAATAAGCGCACTAGAATTTTTAAAGTTTTTTTTTTTGTATGTAAGATCATAAAAAATAATGATAATTATAAAGTACATGAATTTATTTTCATTATTTTATAAACTTTATATATGTAAGATGATAATAAAATAATGATAATTATAAAGTACATGAATTTATTTTCACTATTTTCTAAACTTTATGTTACAAAAATTCTTATTATTCTAGATTTGTTATTTTACAATTATTTGCAAATTCACAAATTTAAATATTTTAATAAAATCATTTCACATTAATAAAATTAAAATTTTCACATTAATAGAATTAAAATTTTACATGCAATTACATTAATTAAAATTACAATTACAATTAGAATTAAAATTACAATTACAATTACAATTACATTAATTTCACATACATGAATTATGATTAGAATTAGAATTAGATTTTTAATTTTACATACAATTACATTTACAATTTTACATATAATTACATTTACATTTACAATTACAATTTTACAAATATTTTACAGGCAATTCAATTAAAATTACAGTTACAAATACAATTACATTTACAATTTTACATAGAATTACATTTACAATTACAATTACAATTTTACAAATATTTTACATACAATTCAATTAAAATTACAAATACAAATACAATTACAATTTGTGAAATTTACATACAATTAGAATGACAATTACAATTTTACAATTTTTCATATATACAATTGCAATCATTTCACAATAAATTAAATATTACAATTACAATTAAAATGTTACATTAATAAATATTTTACATACAATTACACTTAAAATTACAATTAGTACAAATATAAATACAATTTTACATAGAATTAAAATTAAAATTACAATTACATTCACGACATAATATTTAATAAATATCATGGTCATTTAACAATATAAATTAAATTAATTAATAAACATCATCATGATCATGATAACCATCGTACAAACATCATATTCAACTAATAAACACATTAAATTAACATCAAATTAACATTATATATTAACGTCATCACAACACAAACATCAAATATACATCTCAATATAATGTCAAATAACTCATGCGCCTATCACATATACACATCTATCTGCAAGTTAAAAATTGAATGAACATATCTGACATGAAAAACAATATGCGCCACATCATGATGATCATCAACATGAAAATTAAGTACAACTGCAACATGAACATAAAATACATGGACCATATATATATATATATATAATGTTAAAAATATACAACTGTAATATAAATCATGTCATGGATCAAGCGCTGGTGGTAGTATAACAACATCAATAACACTAGTGCAAGTGGATGTGGCCTGCTCAATAACGCTGGGTGCAGCCTCGACAGTCAATGGTCGACTAGCCTGCTCATGATCATGATGACCACTAGTACTGATGGATGCATCCGCTGGTGGTACTACAACATGATCAATATGAGGCGCAGTAGTAGTGAAGGCGGCCTGCTTAGTCAATAGTATTTCAGCCTCGACGGTCGATGGTCCAGCCTGCTCATGATGATCGTGACTAGTACTCATGGTGGATGCTGCAGGCTACTGACTGGACGTGGCTGACGGTCCAACCTCATCTCCATGATTACTAGTGTCAAATGCTGGTAGTGGAGCCTCATGCTGATCATCAGGCGTGCTACAAGGTGAATGATCACGAGATGCATCTGAGTGGTTGCTGGCAAACTGTCCATCACGTGCTGCAGCTCGAATACACCTATAGCTATGGACAATCCTCCTCAATCGCGTAACAAATTTCATAGCTCCTACGACATGCCGCATCAGGCCGTACATGTCACGTAGCATGCCTCTCCACATCTGTATCAATCTATCATCACCCTGTATCTCTCTGTCATGAGCGGGCTTGATGCCCGCATCTGAAATCAATCCACAGAGTTGGCTGCCCAACTCCATCTGGTATCTGGTCTCTAGTCGACCACGCCTAGAAAAAGGTGGTACCGGTGCACCACAAGGTGCATGAGGATCAACACGTCTCTCTGTTGTGCCACCGGACTCATCCTAATTTGGCGCATCAGCCATCTCCTGATAGTAATCATCAGGATTGACACCTGGATCATGTGGTGGATCCAACATCTCATCACCATCAAAAGACCCAATTTCTGCAAAATATATACAAGTACACAACAATAATTAGACAATTTCATTACATAATTTAATAAAAACAAGTTAAAGAACATGATAGAATAAATATAAATAAAATCGTAATATTACCTCTATCATCTGGCGACTCATCAGGAGTGAAGAGGATGTTGGGACACCCTCGCCAATCTAGTCCAACATAAGGACATGGGACCATAATGAAGGGATGCAGCCTGCCAATGCTGGCTAGTAAGTCCAGCGAATCATGTGATATCCTCGTTGGAAACATAGTGTCTCCCCTCTTGGGCATCATCTACCCCCACATGCACATCTGAGCCTGCAACATCGGCCTACGAGGCTGTCGAAAAAAACTAGGTCTCATCTATGGAAACCTCTCAAAAAATAAACAAAAAAGCTCTGAAGCAAAAGGGAAGTTGACCCTCCCTTGTGCATGAGCACGAAATCTATCTAAGGCCATACAAAACTGTCGCAAAAAAATGACAGACCACTTGACAAGTCATGGCTGTTGTACTAAAGAATCAACGTAATATAAAAGCGAGCAACTAATGCGTTGCCTATCACTGGTGTTGTGTGAAATGATCGAAGCGATAATAGAGAGACACTGCATGTCCTGTCTACCAAAAGCACCTATATTTAACTGACCTCCAGGTACCTGAAACTCTTAAGGAGATAGTACATGTGCTCCAGTGTATCTCTGGGAGTAAAATAACTGACTCCTTGCTACACAACCAGGTGGCACGTCTGGGAATGAGGGAAAATCCACCCCTCTCCTTGATAGTCCTGTAATAAAATAAATGTCCTCCTCAGTGGGTGCGTACCACTGGTCAGGACCAACTTGAAAAGCCTGTCGGCGGGCATTCCACTTGCCGATAATATGTCTCAAAGCACACTATGGGCCTTTAGGCCGGAAATAGCCTCCTCATAGAACTTGAGGAGGCCTACCTGCTTAAGGATCTCCTGGGTATCTGCAGTAATAGAGTGAGGGCATCCATCTCTCTCCCTCTCTCTCACCTCCCATTGGTGAATCATGTCATACTGTTCTGCTTGTTGTTGTTGTTGTTGCTCCTGTTCTCTTTGAATCATTGCCATAGTAAATAATTTTTTTTTATTAAAACAAAAATGTATTTATAAATATACATATATAATTTTTTTTGAAAAAAAACATACATACAAGTCGGTGCTCCATAAAAACAGTCATGCACCGGTGCCGGTGAATTCTAATATTTTAGCTCACCATCCTCGGGGCCGCTAATGAAACATATTGCACCGACTTCGGTGCCGATGTCTATTTTTCAAGCACCGCAGACTTTATATAATTCAGAATAGTGGTGCGTGACTGAAATATACACCCCGACGCGTATAGTCATGTCAGCGCACTGACTTCATGACAATGACATAGTTGACGGTGCGGTCTTTTACCCGGCCGCACCGTTGACCCTCTCGGAATGAAAAATGTGGTGTGTTGACATAAACTGGGGTGAAAAATACAGTCAACGCACTACACTATGATTTCCGGGGTCAACGATGCGCCTAGATAAATGAGCGCACTGCCTTTTTCCTTTTTATTTTTAATTTAAAATTATTCGGGGCACCTTCCGACACCGCCTCGGAAACGGTGCAGTTACCGTTAGCACCGATAGCGGTGCTGCTTGTAAATTTTACAGGTAGCACTGCTACCGGTGCAAGCCGAACAGCTCGAGTGCACCGCGTGACAATTTTTTTTTTTTTTTAATGGTTATTTTTAAGTTTATTTCAATATCTAATCTGGTAAAAGGCTTAATTATAGAAAAACTAGAAAAATACCTGTACATTTCGCGATCGAGGAGGCATATTGGCTGTAAAATTTGGAAAATAAAATTTTACCACTGTTTTTCAAAATGCAAGTTGCAGATTGGTTGGCAATGCAGAGCAGAAGTGCATGCAATGGGTGCAATGAGAGCACCAATGGTAGGCGGCTCAGAAATAAGGAAATAGCACCGGGGCTTGAGAGCTCTGAAGCACTGAGGAAAGTGAATAATGAAGTTTTTTGGCCGTAATTTTTTTTTATTAAACCTGTTCCAGTGCGTAGGGTTTTATAAGCGCATTGGTGCAGTTAAATAAAACCGCACCGGGTGGTATCAATTTTAGCGCGTTGTTTATAACGCATTGGGGTGTTTCCCTAACCGCGCACCGGGATGTTTAAGTTTCGGTGCGAAAATTTGATGATGCACCGGGGTGGCGTAATGGTAAAGCATCGGTGTGTAATAATTGCAAAGCATCGATTTTTTGGCCTTAATTTTTTTTTTATATATAATGCTATTCTAGTGCGTGCTATTTCTGGCGCACCGGTGCTCTTAGCGAAGAACGCACCGATTCGTTTTTGTTTTGGCGTAGTGTTTTATGATGCACCGACGTGGAAGAGTATTGACGCCCCGTTGCGTTACAGTAATTGGACGCCTCGGTGGTGTGTACTTCGCGCATGCTGTCCGGTGTGCCAATGTTCGGTGCGCACTAGTGCGTTCTATGGTATCGTGCGCACCGGTAATTGATAGCTCAAGAGCACTGGAAAAATAAAAAATCCTGGTTTGTTGTCATTTAATTTAACCCTTTACTGGTGTGTGTTATTTATAGGCACACCGGTACTGTTTCTTGCAAACGCACCGGTTGGTTTGTGTTTTGGCGCGTTTTTTATGATGCACCGGTGCGGTTTCTGTCTACCGCACCTCGTGGTTTCGGTGTTGGCGTTGTGTTTTATAATGCATCGGCACGGATGAGTTGTGAGGCACTGGTGCTCTATTATATTATGACTTACTGGGCATGTGTGTATGGAGTGCACGGTGTCCAGTGTGCCAATGATTTTGGCCGCACCAGTGCTTTATTTTTTTGAGAGCACCAATGCGAGTTTTAACGATAAGAGCACCGACAGGAAAACATCCGCAAAACCCTCCGCCCGCCAACCTTCTCTAGTAACCTTCGCCAGAAACAGATGTATGGGGTATTTTTCTTTGTGGTTCCTCAAAAACATCCGCTAGAGGGTCTTTTCCTTGTAGTGTTTAAAGACAGTTTGCAGATAGTTTTTGAGAAAGAAGATAAGCAGATAACACTATACCTCATGCAGATATACTTAGACGGGAGTTGTGGATATACCAAGACAATCATTGCGTATATACTGAGACAAGAATTGCGAATATATTGAGGTAGGAATTTCGGATATATTGAGACAGGGAATTACGTATATATATATATATATATATATATATATATATATATATATATATATATATATATATATATATATATATATATATATATATGAACATTCAGTGGACATTTACCTGGAGATAATGCAGACTTATACCAGATTATAGTGTAGACATTTTGGGAAGCATAAGTGCGGTTAAGGAACAGTAAAAGGTGCTGGTCAATTTCATGAAGATTTGTGGATCAAAACTCATGAATAATTGTAGATATAAAGGGAGTCAAGAAGTGTGGATAGATCAGTGAAATAGGGTAGCATCTAAGTGTGAAAAAGTGCTGGAAGGAAGATTGCGGATAGTCAATAGATAATCAAGGACAATTTGCAAGGGCTGCGATAACGAGGTGAAGATCAAGGTCTTGGAAGCACATCTAGGTTAAGGGTCTAAGTCTGGGTCATGGTACTTTTCATTTGAATATCTATAAGAAGAATTATTTGTGGGTTTTCCTCTCCACGAGGGAGAGGATTTTCCCTGGCTCGAGGAGCCTAACTTTTGTGTCTTGTGCATTTTGATAATTGACTTGATGAAAGATTAACTAAGAGAAGACATAACTAGCAAAAGTAAGTTCAAAATTAATTATCAAGAAGAGAATTTTTATTAATCTCCAGCCCTTCAAATTCTCAACATGGTATCGGAGCTAAGGTGCTAAACATAAGGGTTGCTTGTCAACAAAGACAGTTAAAGAAGCAAAGATCAAAGTTTGGGTTGGAAAGACAAATCAGTTTGCAAGGAATACTATCTAACTACTTCAAGTGAGATCTCCTACCTCATTCAAAATATCAACTCATTCAAGAAAATAATCTTTTCCATCAAATATTTGCACTCAAGACATTGTTTGAAGAGAATCTCAACTTTTGAAGATAGTCTTTATAATCAAGGGTTTAAGTACAACAACATTGAAGAAAGTAAACCCTTGTCTTCATTCTCAATCATCATCAAGGAAATTGCAAGAAAATACACTCAAGTACGTATTCATGACCCTATCTTTCAAGATGCCTTATTGTAAAGAAAGCAACAAGCTGGTTGGGTCATCAAAATTTAGTGCATGGAAGAAAAGAACATACTTGAATTTAATTGAAGACGAAGTAATGGAATATATCGAAGGATCTACTGTTCAACCCCCAAAATAAGATGCTCCAACCCATTCCAAGTATATGAAGGGAGAAATTAGAGCCCAAAAGGATTCTTATAGAATCCATCAAAGACTCTCTCATTCCCTATGTATCAAAACTAAAGACTACAAAACAAATATATGAGAAATTGGTGGAGCTATTCTCTGTGAGTACTGCAGGATAAGAAATCTCTTTGAGACAAGAATTATAAAAAATGAAATTATCAAGGGAAGCAGGACTCACTCCATACTTTATGAGGATTTTTGAAATAAGAGATCAACTGCAGGAACTAGAAGAAGTGATGTCTGACATTGAGATGACTATAGTGGTGTTGAATGCTCTACCATAGGAATGGGTAAACTTCACTTCCAGTCTATATGGGATGAAAGAATCCAATCCATTCCATGATTTATGGTCTCTATGTAAAATAGAGGAAACAAGACTAAAGGCCAAATCTGATACAAAACCAAGTGAAGAGAATCATGCCTTTGCAGCCTCATATAGGAAGAAAAGAAGATTTAGAAAATTTGGCACTTAGAATAAAAGAAAGAATATGGACAACGTACAATGCTTTGGATGTAATGAAATTGGGAATTATAAAAGAGATTGTCCTAAATCTAAAAAGGACAAGAGGAAAAAGGAAGAAGCCCATGTCACTAATGAAAGAAAATAACCTGATATTAAAATATCCAAGAAGGAGGAAGCGAGAGATCTCTATTATGATTGAGATCATCTTTCTATTTAAGCGATCTCCGTTTAATTGTAAAATAGAAAGCAATGTACATTAAGAATCATCTCAATCGAAGCATGAAAGAAGCTCTCGATGAAACAACTTCTGGAAAATCCCTCTACCAAAGTAAAACAATCATCAGATTGAGGGTCATCATGGTGACAAAATTCTGGGATGTGATGACATATTGATGAAGCATGCCAAAGGAATGAAGTTCTTCATTTAAATAGAAGCTGCTACAAGATGACTCAAGGAAATTGGTATGAGGTATGCAAACATATATGCTTATATTGGATGTTGTGAAGTCATGTCATATGGTTGCAGGTAATAGACCTTTGTATTTAGAAGTATGATCTATGAAAGAGGATCTCTCAATGCAATGAAAAATGAAATCAGCATAATATGTCCTCGAATATGAGGAGGTTGTACATAAACAAGAAATTGGAAAATTTGTAATGTCCTTGGAATGAAGAATGTGCAAAGAGGAAGAGATCATGAAATGCAACCATGTCAAGAGGAAGTTATCATCCAGAGACTAAGAAGACGTGACTAAGAGATCTCTTGGGAAGATATGTAGACTCTAACGGAAGTCTGGTAAAGAAGAAGACCCTTGGAAAAACATATCATTAGGAGATGTGTCAATCTGTGTGAAGCATTTCGATACCTACAGGAATATGTCATGGTGAAAGATCATCACTAAGGTAACTTTGGTTCTAAAATTCATATGTATATGTTTATATGGATGATTTTTTGCAGGGATACTAATCATGAGAAAGGATGCATGATCCTTGGAGATGATTCGAAGGAAAGCAACATGGCATAACAATGGACCAGATAAAAGGAAGTCTGATGAATCACTTTCTGATAGCAGACATGATTCAGGATGGAAGTGATGGATGATCTGTGCCCTATGAAGCTAAAAGTTGAAGATTCCTCAATATAAAAATCCATGACATCGAGGACAGGAATTATTCATGAGCAGTCGGGTGTCTCGCCATTGCTGCTGGAGGTCCCTGGTTAAGAGGGAGCCTGGTGATAAGTTCCTTACTTGGAATAAAATTGGTAATTCCTAAGAATGAGCTTAGGTACATTCCTTGTATAGGAATGAGTACATTCTCTTGTGGAATAGGTCCTCCCTGGTTGATAGGGAGAGATAGAAACATCATTTTGGTCTTCACTTGGGAAGACAAAATGGAGGATTAGGTAATCATCTGGAATTCGATACTCTTTGAGAATGTGTTAGGCATGGAAAATTTTAGGGGCTAATATTTGCAGGTGGGCTAATTTTCCATGATTTTTCCAAAAAAAAGATTCGCCAATTTCCATTTTTTATAAAAATGATTCACCCAAATTTTACAATATAAAATTATTTTATGTTAAAAATCGCCAACATTATATAGAGAGTATATATAAGATCATTAAAAATTTTGATAATTTTACAAATACATCAATACATATTTTATAGTTTCCATATTAGGTACTAATGAGATTCGCTAATTTTTTTAAACTTCAAAATCATTTTCCATCCTTAAATGTTTCCCTGTTAAGGCTTTCAAGATAAGAGTAGCCGGGGACTGATATTATTTGAGGGCTAGCTACCCAAGAGAAGAATAGTCCAAGAATTTCATACTTTGGGAACACCCAGGTGGAGTATGTACCTTGGAGAGACAATGATGATGGTGTCTATAAGTCATGTGTCTTGCCAGAATTGTAGCCCATTGTCTCGTTGAGAGATGGGGCTGTTAGTTAAGGCCTTGCACTAGGACAATGCTGGCTGATATGATGCTATACAGATGCGATTAAAAATCCGATTCTTCTTATGAGATTCTTCAGTTTGAAAGTGACAATGTACCTGTATGAATACCTCCCTAGTTAAGAGGGAGTGTTGAAAAGTGTAACTAGGCCGATCTTCATTTTGTCTATGTAATTATGTAATTATGGAAAAAGAAGAAGTAAAAATAATATACATTATTGTTATATTTTCTTCATGGGTTTAATGAGCATAATTTTTTAAATAGATGGACTTCTTATTAATGTCCAATAGGTTTGGGTTGATTGTCAAAACAAGTCTATCTATGTGCTTCAGGACCTTGTGGAAAATGTTCTCAACAACCCCCAATGCAACGTTGGAAGACAAGCTAAAATTACAATGAAAAATTGTTGTAAACTTGCTGGAACACTCCTTAGAGAATTCGGCTTCATATCAGCTGGACAAGTCGGCCTAAAGATCAGTCACACCTCTTCATATGCTGGTCGGCTCAACCACAGACGGTGAAAACTATAAATACCCATATAGGCTGCACATAACAGAGGCAACAAGTTCAGAAATACATCTCTGTAATTTGCGGACATAAATCTCAGGAAAATTGCGGAGGTACCTGTCTCTAGGGTTACAGATTCCTCTGAAATTACCAAAACGTTTAAGACAGTTTATGGATTGTTTTTGAGAAAGAAGATAAGTGGATAATACTATACCTCATGCGGATATACTGAGACAGGAGTTGCAGATATACCAAGATAGGAATTGCGTATATACTGAGACAATAATTGCAGATATATTGGGACAGGCGTTGCAGATATACTGAGATAGGAATTGCAAATATATTGAGGTAGGAATTGTGGATATATTGAGAAAGGAATTACGGATATATATATATATATATATATATATATATATATATATATATATATATGAACATTTAGTGGACATTTACTTGGAGATAATGCGGACTTACACCAGAGTATAGTGCGAACATTTTAGGAAGCATAAGTGTGGTTAAGGAACTGTAAAAGGTGCTAGTCAATTTCATGAAGATTTGTGGATTAAAACTCATGAATAATTGCAGACATAAATGGAGTCAATAAGTGCAGAAAAATAGGTGAAATAGGGCAACATCTGAGTGTGAACAAGTGTAGGAAGGAAGATTGCGAATAGTCAAGGATAGTCAGCAGATAATCAAGGACAGTTTGCAAGGGCTGTGATAACAAGGTGAAGATCAAGGTCTTCGAAGCACATCTAGGTTAAGGGTCTAAGTCTGGGTCATGGTACTTGTCATTTGAAGATCTATAAGAAGAATTATTTGCGTGTTTTCCTCTCCATGAGGGAGAGGTTTTTCCCTGGTTCTAGGAGCCTAAATTTTGTGTCTTGTGCATTTCGATAATTGACTTGATGAAATATTAAATAAGAGAAGACATAACTAACACAAGTAAGTTCACAAGTAATTATCAAGAAGATAATTTGTATTAATCTCCAGCCCTCCAAATTCTCAACACTTACTGCTTGATAGATTATCTTTGACTTTGAATGATGTTCGAGTTTGTTTACCCAATTGACAAGACCTACATATAGTGTTTTGAGGCTTATTTATTGTTGGTAGTTCTCTAACTGCTTTCTTCTTGATTAGTTTGATGATGTGATCGAAATTGAGATGCTCCAATATCCTATTCCAGAGCCAAGATTCATCAAGCTTGCGGATGTAGCATCCTTCTCTCTCTTCTTTCATGATATATACATTACTCTTTGTTCGAAATCCTTTAACCAAAGTCTTTCCTGTAGTGATTGAACTGACTTAAAAATCTTGAGCTCTAAAGAGAACCTTGCAACATTTGTCACACTTCTGACTTACACTCTGTTATCACAAAATTGTACTTGATTGTCTACTTATAAAACAACTTAGTGTAACTATTTCAAACCTCTTCTAACTGAAGCTTAGCCTCTTCATTTTGAGAGGGCTCTCTCAAGGGGTTTTTATGATATTGAATAATGATAGTACTAGATGGCTAACTCTATTGAAATTGTAACTTGTCTTTTATGATTTCAGGTTGAAAAGAATGCAGTATTGCTACCATTGGGCTTATGGAGTCAACAATCAACAGTTTCAGCGACAAAGGTTCTTCAACATGGAAGCTGAGGCAGATAGAGGTATTTAACAGAGGCAACTCACAAATAAAACATAGGAATACATAGTCATTTCATCACTAAAGGAAGTCAGAGCATAAAATTATGAATTCTGATTAATAGAGATGAAATCTACTACAAGTGGTAAAAAATAAAAGATATAGATCAATAGGACATCAAAAACCTCATGAGAATCTCAGGTCTGTAAAGAAAAATGTCACTTTGTATTACTGGTGTTTGTCAAAACATAAAAGCAACAGTTTGGCGCAAATGTTCTCCAACCCTTTACTACTTCGATTCTTTGTCTTTAAATAGACATTCTATACAATAAGGATGATCTTCTTGGTGGCTAGATCATCAAATTCTCCTATGACACCTTTCATAACTGAAATACATAACTTCTAACAGAAAACTGATAGCTACACGTTAAAGAAACCATCTCCTAATAGGACTCTAACTCCTATTTATTACATTTCTCTACCTTATCTGTGAAAAAAATTACATGATGGTTACAAAATAAATATCACATGCTTGAGAGGTACATGATAAAATTCATCACCACTTTACATATTTAAAACCCTCCTAAATCTATGGGACAAAACCCTGCTTTTTACGAATGGATGATCTTCATCTTCAAAACTATTTTGGCTGATGACCTGTCTTCATAGCACTTCCTTCGAGTCACAAATATCTGATGACAAGCTCCCTTGACATGCTAGAGGTCTCCAGCTGGCCAAAAATATCTTTAAGATGCTCAAAAACCTTTAGCCATTGCTCGCTATGAAAACAGGACAATTTCGTAGCGAGTTTTGGTAGTGTGAGAAAAGTAGCGTTTCCATCCATCCTCTTCAATTCTTTGTCATTCCATCATGTCAATCATGTCATAACATATTACCACCATGAATCCCCCACCTTTACTCATACGAAAACTAAATTTAAAAGCAAAAAGGCTGCTACAGGTTTTTTCGTAGCGTATTCTTGGATTCAAGCCCGAGGAATGCTACGAAATTGTGTAAACTTACCCAAAAATTTCCCTTTTCAAAATTGTCTTAAAAAATTGATCTCCTGCTGCAAAAGTTTGATTTTCTGCATGTTATGGACCTCCTAAAGCATATATCATCTCAACTTACTGCTCCTGTGGTGTTTCCTCCTCATTTATGATCAGTTGACTTATAGGCTCTGCCACCACAACCATTTGCAAACCTTTCTTTTCTAGCTCTTCATGAATCAACTCCAATTGCTGCTCTATGTCTTTCACTTGATCCTTTAGTGCCCTGTTCTTGGATTGCAAGTGAAAATTTATCTTTTTTTATGTGCTTGACCTCTCCTCTTAGTGGCCGAGTCCACTTTATCATTTTTTCTGTATTGCCCAAGGTCTTTGAGACATTTGTGACTTGATCCTCCCAAAATTTCCTGATTTGTTCAAACTGGACCTTATCTGCTCTATGCTTTCTTGATTCTTGCTTCAAGATTGGTATCTCCTTGCCTGCTTCTTTCAAATGCTCCTTAAGGGTTTCAAAATTCTGATTTTTTAGTGATTTTCTCTTTACCATTCTTTTGTTTGATGATCAACTCTTCTTTTGCAGGTGAGGAGAGGTCTATGATGCTTGGTGGTGGTTGAGCAGTTTCACTAACCTTCTGAGTCTCTTTGCAACTTTCCATGACCTTTCTTGCATGACTGGTCATTGGTTTTCTAGGTTGAAACATGAATCCAACATCATCACTTGCAAACTCCAATTTTTTAGCTGTTTTTCCTTTCTTAAGCTTTCTTCCTCCCTCTTCTATTTCTTCAGCTTGGACAATGGGAGTTTCTTCAATATCAATTGCATGCAAGATGTCTTCTAAATTACCCTTAACCACTGTTTGGCTCCTAGTAACTCTCTTGCTGCCATTTTTCTAACCGTTTGCTTTTGTTTTGTAGGTGTAGCTTTGGGTGTGTCAATCTTCTGCAAGGGCCTCTGTCTCCATGCTCACTAGTTCTAACTACTCTGCCAATGTAGGTAATGAAATATCTCTAGGTTTGGGAACTCTTTTAGGAGTGAAAACATCCAACTCAAAACCACTGATGAACAGAAAGGATGTCCATTCTCTACCTAATCTCTTCAACTCCTCTAACACCAACAACTTAATCAAACCATGATGAAAAAAGAGGTTTCATTTCCTTCTATTTTAACTTGAACCTTATCTGAAATTTTACCTAGACTTCTGTATAAGTAAAAGGGAAAGTCAAGAGACCTCTTACCCACAAAATGTAGCAGAAGTCTAAGGTGGTAGGAGTAGACCATGTGAAATCTTCCTTCACATGTGAAATACTTCTGAATGATCATCAACAACTTTGAAAAGTTGTCCTTCATGTAACTCCTTGGGATAGAATTTGTGAGATCAACTTCATTATGCTCTGGCTTAATGAAGTCTCTGCAATCCTGCATGGTGAATTTGATGCCTTTAAACCATTGTTCCCATCCTTTGGGGATTCCTGTTGCTGCTAAAATGCTGTCTGGTGTTACTGTGAGGTTTAGCATTCCCACCTTTGAAGTTGTTCCAATGAAACTATTATCAAACTCCTTTGAAACCTATAGATGACAACCCTGCAGCCTTCGTAGCTTTTGAAACCCAATAACATGCAAAGATAAAGCAGAGAATGACAAAAAGACTCAATTGGGTAATGTTTTATGGTTTTGATGACAACTCATGCCTTAATAATGACACATGCATGCTAAAAATGGTAATGATGACCTCAGACCTGACTTTATAATTTTGAATTAACCCTGACAGACTTGAATGATATCCACCCTAACTCCTCTAATCATGAACTGACATTTTGCATCAAATTTGACAACACAGTCAGAATTTTTTTTTTCGTAGCGTAGCTAGTTCATTCTCTGATAGTTTCACTACAAAACTATTAGGCAGTTTCGTAGCGAAAACTGTTATTTCTCAGTGTAAAACGCTACGAAAATAGGTAAAACTGGCTAAGTGTCCTTTTTCAAATTTAAACGCTTGGGAAATGAAAACTGACAGCAAAATATGGCCGATATGGCCTAAGAGAGAGAGAATTATTGATATTATACTCTGTTGGTATTCCCTATCCAAGTCTGATTCCCCGTGCCTTCTGCACTTTCCCAGTTCATTGTAGGAAACCCTTGTTTCCTTGAGATACACATCCCTTTATATGTTATCTCGTATGCACCAGTTTGGAAGGAGTCTTAGCGAGGCAAGGGCTGGACGGATCCGGACGACGGTCTGCGAAGGCCTTGGAAGGATTAGGTGATCTCTCCACTCATACTTTTGTACATGCTATTTATAATACAGAAGTACCATGCTGTTCCCGAAATAAACATGTTAGTGTATGCTTATATGTATGAGAATATTTGTTATACAAGCATTCATTATGATTTATTTAATGTTTTATATGAATCTCACTAACATTTAGAGTAGATATATGTTGTACAACTTGTCCTTTGTGCTGGTTTCTTCTTGTATTTCAGGTTAAGGAGGAAGGACGGTTGCAGGGAGTTTGGACTCCACGTGGATCTACTTCAAACGTAGGACCAATGGGTAAATCTCTCATTCTGCTCTATTTAGTTTTTCTGAACGTGCATGGTCGTGTGAGTCTCTGTTAAGTAGTACGCCCCTGCTCTGTGGAGGTTGTATCCCAACCAACCTCTAGGGTGTTAATTCCCCGAAACAGAACTGGCGACTCCGCTGGGGATCACATTCTTGTGATTCTCCTGTTGGGTTGTTTCAACTGTTCGGTAGGTTGCCAACAGTTTTTCCTGTCTTTTGCAGTCCAGTTTTTGTTCTTGCAGTCAGTCTGAAGTCTTGGTATCTTTTCCAGGTTTGTTCTTTTGTTTTTTTCAATATTTACCTTTGCATACGCTTCTTCTTTTGCACACAGTCGCGTATACACGCGAGTTTGTCTGAAGGAAACCGCGTATACGCGATTTTCCCTTAGCACAGACGCGTATACACGCTGGTTGCACAACTGTGAAGCCGCGTATACCTAGGCAGATTTTGAATTTTTAGGATTCTGGAGTTTTTGGTCCTTTCTGGCTGTGGAGGCCTGTGTCTGTAGAGTCTTTGTACTTACTGGAGTGTGAAGCAAGTGGTTTCATGTCTTTTCTCTCTTTCGTTTGAGTGGAAACTAGTCTTTTGGCAAAAGTTTTGTTTTGGTGCTGGCACTTCTGGATTGAGTTCCAAGATCGCTTTCTGAGCATTCTTGGCTGTTCTGCTTTATCAGAACAGAGAGCTTCTGCTCACTGACTCGCTCCTATCTTTGTGTTGTGCTTTGCATTGCGATTTTTTCTTCGTTTTCGATTGGTTTTCTTGAGTTCCATAGGCTAGGGTTTTGTTGCAATTTTCGAAGAACTTTTCTTGCTTCTTTGGAGTCTTTTGTTGCAGCGAGTTTGCACTATTTGTCTAGGCTGATTGGCTGAGTTTTGGTCTTCCGTTGCTCTTATTGATCTTGCTATCATTAGCTTTATAAGGTTTGGGAGCATTGTTGAAGTTTGTGCTTGAAATTCGGTCTCGTTTTGGCTTGGATTTTGATAGTTGTGCTTGGTCTTTTTGAGCTCTTGCTTTATAAAACTAAAAAGCCCAAAAAACATTTGTTTTTCTTTTTGTTTTTTGCATTTCAAAAACTCAAAAAACATTGTCTCTTGTTTTTGTTTTTGTTGTTGCATTTTCATTTTCGTTTGGCCATATCTTTTGGAGCTTTTGTGAAGTTTCTTGCTTCTAGTTTTCGGCTTGATTTTGAGGAGAAGTTGTCATTTGATTTCTTCTTCTTGTTGTTAAGTATTTTTGGTGTCTTATATTAAGAGTTCTTGTTTTCAAGAATTGGCTTTCTAGACAACAAAAGATGAGTTAAAACTGAAGGAGCTTTTGGGAAATTTCACCTTATTTCAAGAGACTTTTGCATCTTAGGATTTACATGCTTGTAGTGATTTGCATTAGGTGCATTGGATCATTTAGTTAGCTTCTTAGTTTTTGTGAGTGTGAGTTTGCAATTCGAAAAGAAAAATACAATTTTTAGTCTCGTAGAACCTGTATAGAGATTACTTTTCATCGAAAGATAAAGAACTGCATGTGCATGTAGTTAAGTTTTTATTGATTTCTTTTGCGTCAAAACACCATTGGTTTCATCTCCATATCCTTGTGACTTAATATAACAGCCCTTAAAATAAGCGATTTAATCTAAAATCAACTAGCAAGTTTTACTAAGTGTCTATCACCAACTAGCTAGGTTGTAGGGCCTTGGAATAGGTGAGTGGAGAGTTAACTCTCCAAGGCCGCTCAAACAAACGTAGAAGTTGATTAATTGAGCGAAATCCAACTCCGTGAGGTGGACTGGGAAAGCTCTCATCCGAGAGTCAAGCGCGAGGGGAAGTGAAGGTTGAGAAGAGGGATACCCCCCCTTCGATTAGCTGAATCTGACCTCAAGACCGTTCCGCCCAGCTTCTGATACGGATTGGTGTCCATAGTTGCCTCTCCTAGGTTCCACACAGGTGACTGCGGGGGGGAATACCCGTGGTACCTGAGGCAGACGTCGCATCACTTTCAGCAGTACTTCTGGGGGGTGCCCTTGCGAAGCTTGGGTGCTTGAACCGGCAAAGGCTGTCGTTAGGAGGTCGGCGTAACTGTTTCTGATACCTTCGCTAGTTGTTCTGGGCCCTAATCATCCCAGACTGCTTTCGGAAGGCCCTATACTTCGCTTTCCTGTATTTTGGTGTCCGGTCCTCATCACCCGGAGCGGAAATACTTGGAGGTTGTTTGATTGTTGTTTCTCAGGGATTTTTATTTTAGTGAGTGCTCTTTGCTCCTAGCTTGCCTAGCTTTTCACTTTTTGAGTCTAATATAATAAATCTATAAAAGTGGCTGATCAAGCGCCTCGACGTTCGAGGAGAATCCGGGGGTTATCTCCCGAGAGTGCAGAGCCTTCTTTGAGAAGGCGTAGGAGCGATTTAGCAGGTGGTTACCACCCTGTTGAGTCTGACGCTGTGGAGAGAGATCCTCCACCAAGGTCTGAAGGTTTCGTAGCTGATTCCGGTGTCGGTTCCGAGAGGAGCGTTCCGCTCACCTCGCGAGTTTTGTTTCCTCAGGAAGAAGATTTTCAGATAGAAGACGCACCTGAGCCTCCTGCTACAGGTCCATCTCCTCTTCCTCCTGATTATCCGTTTGTTCTTCAGTACATCGGACCGGAGTCTGAGAGACCGCCGGATCTTCCATATCATTCTTATCTTTCGATGGCCACGACTGGGAACGCGGCTTCTACCGTGAGTGCTGCAGGCATTCAGACCCCTGCTTCTGTTGAGGTAGGGGGCACTATTGCTTCATCTTCGAGTGCTTCTAGTGCTGCTATGTTTGGCTCTAGGGTCACCCAAGCATATGCTTCTCATTCTGGTCCCTTCTGTTCAGGGATGTCCATTAGTGGAAATCCCTCTTTTTCCTTTTCCGCCGGTGCAGCTGGATCTACACCCATGTCTAACATGGCTAGTGGATCAACTTCGTTTCAGGGTTTCCCCTTTGGGACTGGGCATATTCCCAGTTCCAATCCTTCTTTAGGGTCATTTCCGTTTACGTCCCAGACCCAGAGTTTCAACCCTTGGTCTGGGGGGCAAAGTTCGACTACTTTTACGGGATGGAATCTTGTCTTTACTACAGCGGGGGCAGGGAATCAGTTTTACGCAGGTCATCAAGGGAATGCTTCTTTCCCTTCATCGAGTGCTTATCAGTCTTTTTCTCCTCTGTCTAATGCGTGGAACCCCTACCAGGGGCTTTCCTCTTCAATCAATACTTCAGCGGGGGGAACTGGTCTGGGCTTTGGTAACTCGGCGTGGGGAGGAGGTTCTTCTCCTTTTTCTACAAGTCCTTTTTGGCAACCTGGTGCCTCATCAAATCCAGGGTATTCTTTTCAGAATGTTGGGAATCCATCCCATCAGGGATGGAATCCTCAGGCTCCGCCTCGCTTACCTTTTCTGGCAACGTTAAACTTGCCAGATCTGTCGAAGTTGACTAATGACCCGATTCGTTATAGTCCGGGGTGGCCTCCGGTCACGACCAAACTTCCTTCAGACATTCCAAAGTTTGAAGGTAAGAATGGAGAGGATCCGGCAGACCACATCACCACTTTCCACTTATGGTGTTCATCGAACTCCCTGATCGATGACTCGATTAGGTTGAGATTATTTCAGCGCACCCTAACTGGAAATGCTGCCAAATGGTATATAGAGCTCACTGGGGGCAGTTTCGCCACATTTGGAGAACTGGCTGTCACATTTCTTAACCATTTTCAGTTGCCTGTCAGATATGAGGCTGGGACCGAACTCCTGGCTAATTTTAAGCATGATGAGGCAACTCACATTTCTGATCACATTCAGGAATGGAGGAGAAGGAAGAGGCTTATCAAAGCCCATATTCCAGGTGAGTTCCTTCTCGAGTGGTTTTTGAAATATCTGCAGTCAGATATTTCAAAGGATGTATCCCTATCCAGGGTATTTTCTGAGGAGCAGGCCATCTTTAGGGCCCAGCAGTTAGAGTTGATCTATTCTCAGTCTGGGATGCTTTATAAGTATTTACCCAATGCTCCTCGCTCAAAATTGGATCTATCGAAACCCAAACCTGGTCCGCATGGTGACGGGCTTGTCGGATCGGTCATTAGTAGTGCAGCCAGCCTGCTTTCTCAATTGCAGCAGTTGTCTTTACAATCTGCTCCTTCTGGTCAGGTTGTGCCTGCTGATTCATCACCTTCCCAGTCTTTGTCCATAAATGCTGTCCAATCTTCTGAACCCAAAGGAAATCAACAATCCGATGGGAAGAAGAAGGGACATAATAACAAGAAGAAGGGCAAGAATGGGAAGGGCAATGCAAATAAAACCAACGAGCGTGTTGGTGAGGGTCAAAAGGAGAAAAAGAAAGTGAAGTTTCCATGCAAGCTTTGTACTGGAGACCATCTCACACACCTTTGCCCGAAAATTCAAGATGCTCAGCGCCTGTTATCTCAGCAGGGTTCTTCTAGTTCCCAGGCTGTGCTAACAAACCCTTTTCCCCAAGGGCAGCAATTAGTTGTTGGCGCGAACCAAAATCCTGGGGCTTCCTCTGGAGGTACCCAGGAAGGGGAAATTCCATCGAACATATTTATGATGAGTGCTCACGTGGATGTCGCTACGAGATCCCGTGATTATGGCGGAGAGGAATCTTCGAAAGCTAAGGAAGTTCCTGATGCTACTGAGCCGCTTCACATTACGAAGCCAACTGTTGAGTCTATGCCTCGGATGCCGAAAGCATCTTCTAAGCGGTCAACGATTAATCCGAACGCAAGAGCTGCCCAGAACTACTCGATCGTAGAAGATCTGGCGCAGAGTCCTTGTGCTATGTCAGCTTTAGAGGTACTCCAGTCTTGTCCGGCTCAGCGCAGTGCTTTGCTCACTGCCATTGGGGCTATTGATCTGAAAAATTCTCTTCTGATTACTTTCGATATGACTAACTTTAAGAAGAGACTTCCTCATCACATGGCATTTCATATTAAATCGTCGTATCGAAAGACCAATATCTTTCGAACGGTTGTTGATGAGGGTGCTTCTACTTGCGTGATGTCTCTCGCATGTTGGAAGACACTTGGATCTCCTGAAGCTGTTCCATCTAGCACTGTTCTTACTGCGTTCGATGGCCATTCTCACAGGCCCCATGGTATTGTCCCGGCTTTGCCCATCTGTGTTGGGGGCAAAACCGTTAACATAGAGGTTGAGGTAGTGGATGCAGCCTTGGACTACAACCTTCTGCTGGGGAGGAACTGGATTTATGAGATGGATGCTATTGCATCCTCATTATTTCGAATAGTATGTTTCCCCCATGAAGGGAGGATCGTTACAGTGGATCAACTGGACTGTCCTCCTGTAGACCTGGATGCGCCTTCTGACTCATCTGTTCCTAAGTTGGATAATACTAAGGCGCCTGTTGAGAATCTAGGAGTTGGAATGTATTCTTCCCTGATGGGTTCTTTCGATCTTCCTCCTCCTAAGGTTCATATTAATGCTATTTCATCCTCCAAGCCTCCCCTTCGAAGAGAGTTCTTTCGAACTCATTATTTTTCGGACCCTTGGACCTTACCTTCCCCTACTGCCACATTGGCGGAAGGTCAAGTGGGTGGTATGGCATTTCCGATTTCTGCAGCTGAGATTGCATATCAGTCTATTGTTGACACTGCAGAATCTGATCCAACTCCTCTTTCACCGGAAGAGTTGGATGGTGATGTGGCTCCGGCTTGGACGCTTACTTCTTCTTCTGCCCAGGATTGTCTAGATACCACTCTTCCATCTGAAGAGGCCATCCTGGAAGCGATGACGGGTATAGATAGACCGTGGGATGATTTGCATCATCGGTCTTACTTCCTACCTGACTTGAGCGAAGTCGAAACAAGTTTTCCAAGTCCTTAGTCTCCTGGACCTGTTCACCCAGTCTTGAGCCCTTTAGCACCAGCACAGGTTTATGCTGAAGGGAACATGGCTGTGATCTCTCCTACTATCCCGGTGAACATCTCCAGGAATCCCAACATCATCGAGAATGTCTTCGTTGGAGCTGAATGTTCCCATGAAGAGATTCAAATCTATACCGAGCTCTTCAAAGAGTATAGGGATGTTTTTGCTTGGTCTTATGAGGAAATGCCTGGCATAGACCCATCTATCGTCCAGCATGAGATCAAGACGTATGAAAACGCTAAGCCGGTCAGGCAAAAACTTAGTCCGGTTAATCCTAGGAAGGCAGCAGCTATCAAAGCTGAAGTTGAAAAGCTGCTTAAGGCGGGATTCATTTTCCCAGTTCCTCTGACTGAATGGGTTTCAAACCCTGTTCCGGTAGATAAAAAGCAAGGAACGATTCGAGTATGCATCGATTTCAGAGACCTGAATAAGGCGTGTCCTAAGGATAATTACCCCACACCTTTCATTGATCAGATTATTGACGAGTGTGCTGGTAATGAGATTTTCTCCTTCATGGACGGTTTCTCTGGTTATAATCAAATTACTATCCGTCCAGAAGATCAACATAAGACTGCATTTATTTGTCCCTGGGGTACGTTTGCATATAAGAAAATACCTTTTGGTCTTAAAAATGCTGGAGCTACCTTTCAGCGGGCCATGTCTTACGCCTTCCACGACATCAAGAAGATTATCGAGGCATACTTAGATGATTTAGCTGCTCATTCTCGAAAGAGGGTGGATCATCCTGGTCACCTCCAGCAAATATTTGAAAGATGTCATTTTTATAAAATTCGAGTGAATCCGAACAAGTGCGTTTTCGCGGTTACATCCGGTCGGCTATTGGGATTCATTGTGTCTAGGGAAGGGATAAGGGTAGATCCCTTCTAAGTTCAATACTTGGGTTTGCCTCCTGATCTTGTCCGTCAGCTTCAAAGTCTCCAAGGGAAGTCTAACTTTCTTCGGAGGTTTATCGTTAACTATGCTGAGATTACAAAGGGATATATGAGACTGTTGAAGAAAGGAGTTCCTTTTCTTTGGGACGACTACGCTCAGCGCTCATTCGATGCCTTGAAAAAGGCATTGACCTCTGCTCCTTTACTGAGTCCACCCGATTATAGCAGAGATTTTCTTTTGTATCTGGCTACAGCAGAATCTACCATTGGTATGGTTCTGGTTCAGGAGGATGATGCTCTTGTTGAGCATGTTATTTACTACCTTAGTCGAGGACTAGTAGGGCCTGAACTGCGATACACCCCGATAGAAAAATTAGCCTTAGTAGCAGTCCATGCTGTGCAGCGACTCCGGCATTACATTATTCTTCGCAAAAATTATGTCTTGGCAGCTACCAATCCATTTCAGTTTGTCCTCAGCAGGCGAGTGATTGGGGGAAAACATAATAAATGGATTGTGATATTACAGGAATTTTATCTAGAGTTCATGTCTTCCAAATCCAAGAAGTCATTAGTTTTTGCGGAATTGATCTCCGAGTTGCCTTGTGGAGAGGAGATGATCTATGATGAGTCCTTTCCGGATGAACACTTGTTTCTTATCTCTCCACAAGATCCTTGGTATGGGGATATCATTGTGTATCTCCAGACTGCGAAGTTTCCCTCTTCTTTTTCGAAAGATGAGCGTCGTAGGCTGCGTCACTTAGCTAAAAGTTATCTGATTATTGGTGATGCTTTGTACCGTCGAGGGGTTGATTCAATCCTAAGACGCTGCTTAACTTTCGAAGAAGCTGAGGCTGTGCTCAATGATTCTCACGGTGGAGCTTGTGGGGGTCCTTTATCAGGGCTTGCTACAGCCCAAAAGATTTTGCGTGCTGGCTACTTCTGGCCCTCGATTTTCAAAGACTGTATTGAATCGGTCAAGAAGTGTCATCCTTGTCAAGTGTATACTCGAAAAATGCGCGCTCATCCAGCTCCGCTTTTTCCAGTCGTTACTGTCGGACCCTTTACAAAGTGGGTATGGATTATACTACTTGTAACCCGCCTTCGGCAAAAGGTCACAAGTACATTATCGTAGCAGTAGACTACTTTACGAAGTGGGTCGAAGCTATGCCTACTTTTGGGAACGATGGTGAGACTGCAGCTCTTTTCTTCTTCAACCAAGTTATTTCTCGTTTCGGTATACCTAGAGAGATTGTCACTGACCATGGCAGTCACTTTCAGAACAGTATGATGGCTGAGTTGGCTCTTAAATTGGGTTTCCGGCAGGAGCATTCATCTCCATATTATCCTCGGGCCAATGGCCAGGTGGAAGCCGTGAATAAGTCCTTGAAGACAATTCTTCAACGGACGATTGATAAACATAGATCCAACTGGCACATTATGCTATATCCTGCACTCTGGGCATACAGGACGTCAGTTAAAACTGCAACTGGCTTTACTCCGTTTCAATTAGTCCACGGGGTGGAATCCGTATTTCCCATTGAATGCGAGATTCCTTCCCTTAAATTAGCTGTTGAGCTTCTTCCTGACACTTCTAGTCTGGCAGAACGGCTTCTTCATCTGGAACATCTCGATGAGCAGCGTCGGGATGCCGCCACGATGAATGAAGTGCATAAAAACCGAGTAAAAGTTCAGTACGATAAGGCGGTCAAGCCTAGGGTCTTTTCGGAAGGTGACCTTGTTTTGGTCTATGCCCAAGAAAAGGATGCCCTGGGGGCAGGAAAGTTTAAGTCTATGTGGTATGGCCCCTATATCGTTAAAAAGTCCTTAAGAAAGGAGCGTATACCTTGGTTGATTTCGAAGGGAACGAGTTGCCGGAGCCCCGAAATGGGCTCTATTTGAAGAAGTATTATGCCTAGGCTTCGGCCTGGCGTGTTGCTTTTGTATATAGTAGTTTTGCTTTGTACATATCTGGTTGATTTTCGATCTTTGATGAGTTGGTGATGTTTTTGATCTGCTTTGGCAGGTTGTTTTGGATGTCATGAGTCATTTTGGTTTCGCCGATGGTGCTAGTAGACACACCCGGAACTTAGCTTCCGTGGCTTGGGTGCTTCATTATCCATCTGGTCAGCTGTTAGTATCAAGAGGGGTCTGCATTGGTCCTGCTTCCAATAATATAGCAGAATACACTGCAGTTGTTTATCTACTCTCGGAGGCAATATCTTTGGGTGTTGATTCATTGGTAGTTTTCTTGGACTCTCAGCTGGTGGTGTCGCAGTTGAACAACACTTATCGGGTACGAGATCCATTTTTATTACGATTGTTCTTGAGGGTACGTTTGTTACAAAGGTCATTTCAATTTTTAACATTCATTCATATTCCTCGAGCTGACAATTGGTTTGCTGAATCATTGGCTAATCAAGCTTTAGATTGGCATATTAATCATTCAATACAATAAATTCTAATCATCAAAAACATCATACATTTGATACATTTATCACATCACATCAAATATCGCTGTATATATCATCGGAGTGTCAAAAAAATTTACAAAATTTGGATCCATAATCTCGTACAAAATTTGGGCTTATGCCCCCATGTTGAATATAAAAGAATATCTGAGTCAATACAACATATAAAATCTATCTACTCCCGAGGACCTGCCCAGAAGTATTGACATCGAACATAACTGCTTGGGGTAATACAGTAAGGAATAGTTGCTCCGATCGGGGTACTCCTACAACACATCTACGAAGAACTTTGTGGAGTCTCCATGGCGTCATAGGGATTTGGCGTTGGTCCTCCAGACCTCTCCATGGCACAGAGGGAGTAGGTGAGATCTACTTGTCTCCGCCTCCTCTGGCGCTTATTAGCTGTGACCAAGCCTAGGTGGACTGATTCAACATTTTTTAATTGTAAGTGTTACGAATCAATCCATATGTTTTCCTTTTCCGCACAGTACAGAAGAGTCAAAAATCACCTGATCAAAATTTTTGCAAAGCTTACCAATTTGCTCCCCATCTTGTAGGTGGAAGTATAGATGCGGATCTCTGGAGGTCCAGCCTGAATGGAGGTGGATTGAATAAAGTAGGTGGTCTTGGCTGAGGATATGTTAAATATGGCTCCTATAACAACTTGAGACCTTTGATAAATGAATTGTATGACCATTTCAAGTAATGTTTCACTTCTATTATAAGTGATCAACAGTGACTCCACTTGGGATGGTGTGTTGTGTGGTACACCAAAGAACCTGTAGTTCGAGTGCCAAACCACATCTCTTGGAAATAAAAACTCTAATAACAACCAAGCACTACTAAATCTACTTCCACCTTGGGCTCAATTTGATGATTAGCTTGTCTTTGCCAATTAACAAAAACATGAAAATGGAATCTCATAATGGTGAAAAATAAGAAGAACAAGGAGAATAGTGCGTCAAGCCCTACCATTGACGGGCCTCGGCACGAGTTTGATATCCATCTCTTACGGTAATGTAAGTGTTGTTGCCATGAATGCGGCTACTATGAATGGACCTTTCGAGATATTCATCAGGCTTTTACACCACATGTTTCCCCTTTTCTTTAATTACGGCCTCCCACTTCAATACCACATATTGAATCCCGAAAGTTTCCTCTTTGACCTTCCTAGTCAAATGTCTTCTTATTCTATTTTGAGGCTGTTGATTCTTTGTTATATACTTCCTCCCTTTTTTCTTATGAGCTATCAAGCTGGTTTATTATCTCTGAATAGAATTTTGCTCCTCCTCTAATCCTTGCGACAACTTCATAACGAGACACTCCCAGGATGTGAGAAATGACTTGACTCCATACACCAAATCATAGGTGGTACAATTGACCTTTTTGTACACTCTATCGGCCAGAGCATACTTCAACTGCCATGCCATGACCTTTTATTTTCTTGCAACACCTTATTAATATCCTCACAATGCTTTGTTAGAATTCAGCAGGAATATTGCTTGTGGATAGTAAGTAAGTTATTAAAGTGTAATGTGATATTGATGACAAAAGATGATCAACCTCTTGGATTTGAAAGCTTGTGCATTGTCGATGTTAGTCTTCATGGGGCAGCCAAACTTGGACAATATGTTATTCTCTAAGAATGAAATGATAACTGAATCATTTGCTTACCTAGTTGGGATTGCTTTCAATCCACTTGGTGAAATAATTAGTTGTTGTCGGGATGCGCGATCTTGCCCTGAAGATTGATGGATGTATCTCACCAATAGATCTGGCCCCCACTGCTGGAATTTTGCCTCAACCTTAAATAGGAATCAGGGTAAAGGAACAAGCTTTTTCCTTACCATCAAAAATCTAGACATTCATGTGAGGAAACTCTCTTTTTGTAAACATCTTTAAACATAATTAGCCAATAGTACAAAGTTGCTCTAAAATTTTGTTTCTTGTGGCCTTGAAATCAATTGATGACCTCCACAATCTCCTTTATGAAACTCTTCAATCACACCTATCGGCTTCCTCTTCAAGTAAGCAACTCAAAAGAGAATACACCGGTATCTTTCCAATACGGGTACACATCTATGATGCAATACCTCAGAGATTTCAGCTTTCCTCAAATGATTTCTTTGCTTCAATGTCCCACTTAATGTCCAGCTCCTTTCTTTAGCATCTTGGTTATGTCTTTGACAATCTCAATAAAAATTTGGAATAAACCTTCTCCTCAAAATTCACTCTTCCAAGGAAAGAATGAATTTCCTTCTTGCTAAAGCGGATCAAATTTCTGAGATAGCATTGACTTTGTTTGGATCATTATTTATTCCATCTTTATATAATGTACCCAAGAAACTTTCTAGAAGTTAAGCAAAAATAATCACTAGTGGACAAGAGAAATACCAAAACCTTCTACCTTGGCAGAACTTTCTCAGATGAAATGGTCTTCCTCTCTTCTTGAATACAGATAAACCGAGATAGACAACCACAAACTTGTCCTTCTCCTCTGCCAAAGGCAATGTGCATTTATCTTTTAAAAGGTCGAGCTCCTGCATTCATTAGACCAAGGGCATCTTGGCATATGAATGTCCCCATGTGTAGTAAAGGAAATTTTCTCTAGTCTTACGGGTGCACTAACTATGCGATTGTATCTGAAAAACCATCTAGCATAGAAATCCTTTGGGAGCCGAATTATGTTCTACGAGAATTTGATCCTTCTTTGGAAGGGAGTAATTGTCCTTCGAGAGAAGCTTTGTTTAGGTTTTTGAGATCAATCAGTTTTTGATCTCTCCACTCTTTTTTTTTTGTGGGGCAAGTTAGCAAACCATTTTGACAATTTGATGGGAACTAATAATTTTTGCATCAAAGAAGAGTTTCTTAATTTCCTTTTCAATCAGGCATAAACGGTGGATTAATCCTCCTTAAATTTTGTTTGAAAGGCTTCTCATTTTATTTAAAAGGAATGGTATGTTGAATAATAGTAGGATCATATTTCTTCAAATCGGCATAACTCCATGTAAAAGAATATCAATAAAATTCTCATCATGTCAATATATTTGTTTCATCTCTTTACAAAGAACTTTGAAAGCTTGATCATTTTAGGCATTGCTCTTTGTACCAGGTTACAACTCTATACCTCTTCATCATTAGCTTACATCTAGAGTTTAAACACATCATTTTGGTTAAAAATCTTTCCAATTTGGGCATAAATTGTTCAGCAGTTGTAAAACTTTTAGAATTACCCTTTGTTGATAAGCATATTTCTTGATCTACTTGTGTGCTCCAATTCTATGAATTTGTTGACTTGATCATCTTCAAAACTTTCCAATGGATAATTTGTGTGGGATGACAGGCCTATGACTTCAACCTCTCATACCTTTCGGTGGAATGGGGATAACAAACAAACTTGTAGAAACAACTACGAGGAGTGACTGAGTTTTGGTCCTAGTCTTCACAATAAATGAATATTCTTGGTAGTCTAACATCTCCATGATCAAATTTTTGTTTGCTCTCATTCTTACATCCTTGGTTTGATATACACCTTCAAATTGTTTAATAATTGATTTAGAATCTGCAAACTGAAATTTTTTGGGCACCCAATCTTTTCAAAATTTCTAAACCCAAAAATAGAGATTCATACTCAACCATATTATTTGTGCAATCAAAGTTGAGTTTGAAAGAATATAACTTACTTTCATCCTTTGATTGTGATCCAAATGTTTACTCGGCCCCCTCTCTTCCAATGATCCATCAAAGTGTAAGAACCAACCCCTCTTGCCTTTTCTTCAATGATATCCTGATTTTTAACTTGGCGATTTTCAACCTCCTGAATTTTCTTTCTTTTCATCTTACGCTATCGGTTAGCTGTTGAAAAAGTATAGTTGATCCTAATTAAATTTCAACGGCTTACAAATTGGAAATTCGAGGTTTATGCTACTACTTACCATATAATCCATCCTTGTTTTCTTTGTACAACCTTCTTTGCTCACCAAAAATAGGAATTGTGTCATATGTTAGGTCCATCGGCATGGTGCCCTTTGATCTTTTCTTGCCCAAGACTTGAATAGAAGCATACCAAACTTGGGTGGAGCCCTGCTACCACAATTTCTATTACCAGCACTTGTCTCTTGGGGACTTGAGAGTGAGACCAACAACAACATCTTTTATCAATCAATGCATTGAAATCTTTTTGAATCAAGGAAAACAAATACTTATATGGCCTAGTGATTTCTAATCCCATCCTTTTACATAATCACTTTAGGCATGAGGTTATGAAAGGCCCTTGAATCCAACATAGCATTAATGATAAATGTAATGGATAATAGAAGCCAGGCATAGAGAAAGGAGGTACCTCTTCATTATCTCATCTTCAATCTTGATTCCCAAGTAGATAGTAGGATGGTCCTCTTGAAGGATGTCTGCGGCTCGGGTCGGGGGAATTCAACATTTTTGCAATTTTATACGTATATTCATATAGAATATCTCCAAAAGGGATTGGGATCTTGATTTTGGAAATCTCATTCTCCAAACTGAAAATGGAAGTAATTTTCGGTCTCTTTGGCGGGAGGAGGAGGTGGTGGATCTTTTCTAACCTCTATTTGCTTTAGGGGAATCTTTCTTGGGTTGTGTTTTAATTTGCTTGATAATAGGAAATTTATGTTTATGAGGTTGTATTGCTGCGCATCTCAAAGATTGCATGTTGATAATCCTTAAGGTAATCGAGATGGTTCACTCACCCTTGTTCACATCATGATCGAGACTCATCATGTTCTTCTTTAGTCAAAAAATTCGAGATATGTTTTCATCTAGGCAATGAATAGAGTCTTACGGTATTTTAAGAGTTGATCTTCTTCATCAACTAAATTTTCGAGAAAGGAGGCCTTACTTGAGGATCAGGGCTAATTCCTATTTTCCCTTAGTGCGATAGCGGTTTTGAGGTCTTAATTTGTGGATTTATAAATTGTGGTTCATGTTGTGTAGAGACAAGTATTTCCAAGGGCAAACACAACTCATTAGTTTTTCCATTGTTTTCATCATGGGTCAAATTTGTCTTATGAGTGGAAGACTTATCTTCTTCTTTCAATTTTGTTTTCCATCTTAGACTTTTCTTGCTATCATATTGACTTCCACCTTCACGCTTATCATTTTGCATTTCTCCTAGTGAAGGGATTATATCTCTGCAGTAGGATGAAAAATTATATTCAAAAGCTGACATATCTCGATTTAATTTGCTCCTAGTGGAGGCTTTTGAGTCAGGCAGGAATGGAATCATAGACTTTATTAAATCTCTTGGAGAAGTTTGAATGGTTCATCTACAACTCTTTTCAAACTATTGTACTCAGTGAGGGCTTTCACGGGGTTTGTTCTATTTCCCCACTTTCTCAAGAAGCTATCTTCAAACTCATTCCAATTGTGCAAACTTCTTGGAGCAAGAGCCTTGAACCACTTTACGACCACACGGGTAAATCTCACGAATAGTCTCATTTTGACATCCTCATGGTCAACCTCCTCCATGTCTATGAAGTCATTAAGCTTGGTCTACATGCTCTTCGAGTTATCAATCTCTTCATCACTTCCCTAAGTTCTAGAATATTTTCTTGGAAGGGCATTAAGGACAATTGGGAGAAACAGAGGGCATACCTAGTAGGTGCAACTTGAAGGTGGAGGTGGAACATTTCCAGCCATGATGACGAGGCTGTGGTGGTTTTAGGGACAACAATAGTAGAGTAAGAAGCTGTTGGAGGTGGGTTGGTTGGTCTTTTAGTCTAGTTACAATTGAACTCTAGTCGGGTAAGGGAAGCAGGTTTGTGCTAGCAAGATTCCAAATGGGTCTAGTTCCTTCAACCTATCCAAATATTCCCTCCTCTAACAACTAACTCTGATTTGACTACTCCCAAAATTCTTCTTTATCTTTTTAGGTCTGCCAAATTTGAGAATATCCAATACCTCTTCTATGTAGGTCTAAAAAAATCTCGGTCAATTCTTTTTCATTTTGAGACCTAAACAAGACTTCTGAATTTCATCATCAAACTTTTATCATGAGGACTTCTTAAAAATTGAGGAAAAGGATTTTGTGATAACGATAGGTACGATTGTCTGAAGCGCAGCAGATACCTCTGGAAATTGTGTTTGGATTATCCACAATTGTAGGTGGATTTGGGTCGGGATTACTCCTTGTATATCTCACCAGAAGCCACCATTGAACATGAACATTTTAGATATAGGTCACCAAGGTAGTTGCCGAAGCCTCCAAGCAGTGCGAGCTCACCTTACCTTCAGAATTCGACTTCAGAATTCAGTATATATCTTCGAGACTCCCGACGGCGCACCAAAATGTTATCACAAAATTTTACTTGATTGGTTGCTTATCAAACAACTTCAGTGTAGCGTTTCAAACCATAGCGAGCTTAGCCTCTTCAGTTTGAGGTCTCTCTCAGGGGTTTTATGATATTGAATCTTGAGAGTACTAGATGGCTAACTCTATTGAAGTATAACTTGTTTTTCTGATTGAGGTTGAAAAGAATCACGAGAATTGCTACCATTGGGCTTATGGAGTCAAAAATTATTAGTTTCAATGACAAGGTTCTTCAACATGAAGGCACAGAGCGAGATAGAGGTATTTACGAGGCAAGCGACACACATAAAACATAGGAATACACAGTCATTTCATCACTAAAAGGAAGTCAGTATAAAATTATGAATTCTAAGTAATAGAGATGAAATATACGCAGGAGTGGTAAAACATAAAAGATATAGATCAATAAGACATCAAAAACCTCATGAGAATCTCGGGTCTATCGAGAAAATGTCACTGTATTAATGGTGTTTGTCAAAACATAAACGGCTGATTTGAGGTACAAAATGTTCTCCAATACACTACTTCGATGCTCTGTCTTTAAATAGACATTCTTTACAATAAGGATGATCTTCTGGTGGCTAGGTCATCGAATTCTCCTATGACTTTCATAACCGAAATACACCAACTTCTAACAGGAATACTAACGACTACACCTTAAATAAACCATCTCCTAATAGGACTCTAACTCCTATTTACATTGCTCTACCTTATGTCTGTGAAAATAATCACATGATGGTTACAAAATAAATATCACATGCTCAGAGACACGTGATCAAATTCATCACCACTTTACATATTTAAAACTATACTAAATCTTATCGGATAAACCTTGCTTTTTAGGAATGGATGATCTTCATCTTCAACATTGTTTTGATTGATGACTGGCTTCATATCACTTCCTTCGAGTCCTTTCCTTCCTTTGAGTCATAAATATATGATGATAAGCTCCTGACATCTTGGAGGTCTCCATCTAGACAAAGCGCCTTTAAGATGCTTAAAAACCTTTAACCATTGCTTGCTAGGAAAACATGACACTTTCATGGTGATTTTGGTAGCGTGAAAAAGTAGCCTTTCCATCCATCCTCTTCAATTATTTGTTGTTCAAATGTGTCAATCATGTCATAACATCTTACCACCATCAATCCCCACCTTGAATCATAAAAAATGAATTTAAAATAAAAAAGCATTTGCTATAGTTTTCAATTAGCGTGTCACGGCTTCAAACTGGAACGCTATGAAACTATGTAAAAACCTAGAAATTTCCCTTTTCAAAATTGTCTTTAAAAAACTAATAGTGATATGAATTTGAATGTTAGTTATTTCTCTGCTAATTTCATTTTCGAGATATAAGAGAGTTATTCCTTTGATCTTATGCTTGATGTGCATGTTCCCTTGTTTCTTATGTGTGTGATAAGAATTAAAGCGAATTTTATGAGTGTTTTGAAAGCATAAAGCATGAATTTAAAGTTTTGAAAAAACTTGTGGCATAAATACAAAAAATCACTGAAGTAGATACAATAAAATAGATTTTTGATGAAGGAGTTCGCCCCTCTAGTCTCTCGTCTCCTTGGTCCGGCTCCATAGCTTGGGGCTCTATATTAGCTAAAATTTTCCTCAAATCTTAGTTTACATATAAAATGATTTTGGAACTAGTTTCAATGATTTTAAAACATCTAAATCTATCGAAACGAATATTTTTTCCTCAATTTGGTTACTACATACTTTCCCAGGCATGGCATTCCCTCTTGGTGGCCCGAGCTTCAAAAATATTCAAGTCCAACAAAAACCTATGTTGATTACCTCTTCTTCCTGTAACCTGTTCAATTTGACTCCAAAACATACAAATCTATCTATAATGACTCTTCTAATTTGGTTTAATATTGCCTGATTATGGCAAAACCAATTTTCCCTAGTTTTTTTCCACTAAATCACGGAGATCGGCGGGATTAACTCCACTAAATGTGGAAGTCCGGCGAATGCAGTGGGTCCACCAAAGGCGTCGGCCCAGGATAAATATGTGATTAATGTTAAGTGGTGTTTATGTGTGGTTAAGTCATAGCTCTAACCAACACTTATCCATCGATGGTCAGCTATAACATAACCACAAATTATGTATTAATTCATGGCTTAACACATTTATCTCATAGCGATTACATGTGATCACTATCCTGGACCACCTCGGATACGGCGTATTCTTATCATAGATCGCCGCCCCGTAATAAATAATTCTATGTTTCCTGCTCCGTCTTGCGATTACGATACTTAGATGTGATATATCGCATCACAATTCTTCCACCTTGTTAATGCTTTATGTTGCCATCTCCTAAAAACCCCCGATGTGATTAGTAGGAACCACCTTATTTCCACATCACTTACTTCCCAATCGAAAATCACAAATCATTTTGTTGTTGCCTTGTGTCCTCTACTCCTAAAATACCGATGTGAGATGGTTGAATGTAGTGACAGATTAGATGGTTTATTAAAGTTTTGAAGTACATGGTTATATGGTTACACATATACACGCCACCAATGAAGATTATCCATTAGATTTCTTTGGCTCTCATTTATTGCCACATGGCCCTTCCCCGTGTATAAATTCCACCAATAAAATAATCCACCATAAGTAATAATTCCAAAGTTGGGAAATAGGAGAAAAATTGAACTTTCCCAAACATTGGCAAATCTGGAGATGAAACTTGTCATAGTGTCATTGGTAGAAAAACTGAGAACTCCTAATCTTCTATGGTGTTTCGGTGGATTACCCGAGTCATCGGTTTGTCATTGTTGCATAGTACACATGTTTGGGAAAATGAACAACAAATCATAACTCACTCATACAAACTTGGATTTTGATGAGAAGCGAGTTGCATTGGAATCCTAATTGATGATTCTATCACATTAAGTTGGTCTGAATAATTTCTAGGACATTTCATTTTGAGCTAAACTACGGAACCTTTGATCATTCCTCCCCCACTAGAAGCCTTTTGGACCCCAAAATCTCTCTTGATTCTGATTATGTGGATGAGAGTTGTTCCCTCACCCTTCCAATCTCCCCCATCCATTAAAATTTTCCCAATTTCATCATTTGGAACTTTTGAAAAAAGTCAATTTTCTCCTTGATTCTTGTGACCTCTTCTTGTCATTGACACCATCATCTTTGTAATATTTCTGAATTTGAAGAAATATATTCTTGCGAAGCCATCTTGTTCTACCTTTAGTCAGTGATAATCAAAGTAAACTTAAAAATATTCTCACCTTTTGCTGTCACCATTGCGATTTTTTAGAGTGATTCGCTTTGTACTTGCATTGAATTATAGGCCAAATTATCTTAGACATTTCCATGTACCTTTTGGAAACCATAAACCAACATTTGTGTAACCCATGTCTTCTTTTTCAAGTTTCTTTGTCACTTTCTCTTTTTACCTTTTACCCTCTTGCAGGCATCTTGTTTCCAACAAGCTGTACTAATGTTGGCTAGTACGAATTTTTTTCACCCAACTTCTTTCAAAAACGATAACATCCTAAAAAAGCGATTACAAGCATAAGCATCTTTATGAAAAGGGTGTGATTTAATACATGTCTTTGTTTTATCATCAACGATGTCAAGTTACGCCTTGCATTCACTATCCTCTTCATTTCACTTACATGTAGAAGAGACAAACATGTCTTCAGCTTCTTACTTGTGCACTAATTATGTACTCAATACCATCCTTAAACAGTGATACTTGTTCTCATGTGATAGAGAAATACAACTCTCCCATCATACAAATATGGAATTCCAGAGTGTAGGTTTAAGCTTGTACATAAATTATCTACAAGCGAATCTTAAAAAGCAATATAAGCAAATAGCGAGCATAAAACATAAACGAGATAAACCACCAAAGATTTTCCCACGGATCCCAAATCGGGACAGCAACTGATTTTCATTATATATTCCTTTTAGTACAACACATATATATACATGTCGAAGCATACATAAACCCCGGAAATCCATTAACCCTGGATTAGAATATAACTATAGTTCCCTTGACGAGATCTACAAAATACCGGAGTAGCTTCATCATGCCCCAAAACCATATGCGAAATCCATGCACAAAACCATGGGCGGTCTGCCCCGGGACCCAGTGGGGGCTATCGCCCCGTGTCACCCCACCTTTACACCGAAGCTGAAATGTATAGGTGGGTATCGCCCCCCTTTGACCCCTCCACGCGTGACTAGGCATGGAAAGAATATAACACATACCCAACATTCTCCCACTTGTTGTTTCTTTAGCGGGGGCCACAAAGAGCTTATTCATTAACCCCAGCACAAGCATCCAATGTTTCTCTACACTGAGAACTACAGTGCTCATAGACTTTGCCCCGATGCATGCGCAGCATTCTTGGGTGTCGCACCAACCAACACCTTTTAGCCTCAACCATATCTCTCACAAAGTGATATTGAACATCAATGTGCTTTGTCTTTAAATGATAAAAACGGGTTCTTAGCGAAAATTTCACTTTGGCTATCACAATCTATCTATAGCTTGCTACACCAACCCCATACTTGAACACAATCTCTACTTGACAGCGCTTCCTTGCTTGCATATTTATTTGCCATGTATTATTGCCTCGTAGTTGAAAGAGCCACTCTGGAAACTGTCTTTTACTCATCCAACTTTTCACCTCAAATAGGCTAAACATACCCAGTTGTAGATCTTCTTTGGTCGGATCTCCATCCCATTATGCATCAACAAAACCGCAATTTCCAACACTGCTCCAATCTAGTCTTCCACGGTAGCACAAGCCATAATCACTAGTGCCACGCCAAATATCACAACTAGCTTCACTCTTGTCAATTCTCCACTCCACAGGTTGACATAACTTGCTCAACTCCCACTTGCATGTGCAATGTTTGGTCTAGTAAGACCATTGCCATCAGCTACCCCTTGCACTTGCATATGGAACAGTATATCCTCCTCTTCTTCACATTATGTAGGACCTTGTTGATGACAACTTTACCTACGGGAATCGAAATTCAATGGTTTACTATCCTACATATTGAACCTCGCAATATAGTTTGAACATACTTCCTTTGGTTTAACCAAAGCTTCCTCTTTGCAGATCTCTCTTAATTTCCATGCCCAAAATATAGTTTGCAACACCAAGATCCCTTCATGTGAGATTTGGAGAATAGTTGGGTCTTCAAATCTTTGATGTGTTCTTTGTCATTTCCAATCAACAACATATATCCACATATAAGACAAAATAAATAACACGGTCACCAATTAATTTAAAATAAACACAGTGATCATCCTCTTAGCTACACGGTGAGAGCGAGTCCACTGTATATAGGTATCAAATTTACGATACCACATCCTTAGTGACTTTTTTAACCCATACGAGAGACTTCTTTAACCTGCATACCGGTTATTTCTTTCCTTCACCATAAAGCCTTGAGGTTGTTTCATGTAGATCTCCTCTTCCAGATCCAGTGAAGAATGTTGTCTTCCATCATGCGATTCTACCTCAAAATCAAATGCGGCATCAATAGATAAAAGTAATCTAATAGAAGTAACTTTGGCAACGGGAGAAAAAATATCACCAAAATCAAGTTAGACACACGGAATAACCTTTACGCCCTAGCCAGATATTTGTATTTGCCTCCCACGTTGCCTTCTACATTCATCTTCTTCTTAAACACCCATTTTCTCCCAATGGGCTTCCTTCTGTGTGCTTTCCACCGGATCCATGCCTCATTTTTGTGCAAGGATGCCATTTCCTCAGAACATGAGCCTCTCCCGAGTTTCCATCTCCCGAATCTCTTGCCTCCCTCAGTTAAGGATCATCATCAGTTATAGTTAAGAAAGAATTTAGTGAAAGAAGATGGGTTCTCCTTCCCAGTTGTCTTCTTTCTGAGTTGATCTTCTCCTGCGGTGGAGTTTTTGGCTCTTCTCTTCTAAGTCTTCTTGTTGTAGAGTCTGATTCATCTCCTTTAGCTCAAACTATATCTTCTGGGTTCCTTTGGTAGGACTTCATGTTTAACAACATCTTTCACCTCTCTAACCTGTATCTCGATTATTTACAACCTTCCTTGTTTACGGTTAGCTTTTCTTTAAACCATCCTTATACTGACAAAGATGGACCTTTCAAATTTATTATCAGACTTGTACTTTTTTCTCCTTTGAACATGTACATATGCATCACATCCAAATACCACAGTCTTGAAGAGGGTTACTGCCACCAGTCCTTACCTCATGTGGGTCTTATCCTCCAGCTGCTTGATGAGTGATCTATTAACCAGGGCTTATGCAGTCTCCCCTTCTCTCCCGAGAATTGTCCTAAACCCGGTACCACTTGAGCATGCTTCTTGCCTTTTCCATCGACGTTCTATTCATTCTTTTCTGCAACCGTTTTTCTAAGGTGTGTATGGAGTAATCTTTCTTAGTCTTATACCACTTCTTACATAACTCTTCAAATTCCTTCTTGCGAGAACTCCCACCATTATCTGTCCCAACACCTTTATCCTCTCCTCTCTCACGGTTTTCAGAGCTAGCAAATGCCCAAATTTGTCAAATACTTCGAGATTTCTTCCTCAAAAATATAACCATGTATTCCTTGAAGTCATGTATGAATGAAGCATAGGACATAGACTTACCCAGGTGATGGAGCCGACCTGGACCAGTACATCCTTTGATGCGAGCTCTAATATCTTGTTCGCCTCTTAGCACCCGAGAGAACTCCATTCTGCTTCCCATATACACAATGTTCACAATCAATATACCATTTTCATGTAGTATCGAAGACCCTTATCTCCAATATGTCTAAGCCTTGATGCCCATATGTGTACTACTCGAGAAAACCGTAGGCTTTTTGCTCCGGGAACCACATGTCAATACTGATGCTACCCTAAACACTTGTATAGAGTTCCAATCCAAACTCTAGCATTAACACTTAGTGCTCCCAAACCATCTTACGGGTATCTTTCTAAAACTACTTATTTTTACACACACGCATCATCCATCTTGCTTACGAAATCCAGATTTGTAGCTAATGCCGAATGTGCGAACACCGGGAAGTGTTCTAATCCTTCCACCTTGCGGCTTCGGCTTGACTTTCACGTCTAAAGATTATGGCCTTCTATCCGCTAGGAAGCATCACGCCATCATATTTCTCATACTCATGCAGAGTCAATCAGCCATGACTCTGATCCTGCATATTATTTGAAGAAGAAACCAAATACACATCCCCACCTTCAAGCAGAGGTGGTTTTCCCTACGCAAAGGAGCATCATCAGTCCCTTTCCTTTCTTAGAGACTTTAGATCTATAGTCATTTTTGTAGTGCCCTTCCTTTAAAGCATTTCCGACACACCTTTCAAACTTTCAGGGAAGTTATATCTCCCTCTAGATTTAGATCTCCCACTCAAAACCTTATTCTTGTTTCTATTTTGGGACCTTCGATACAGAGATAAGGCATCTCCATTTTGGCCCTCCATATTTATTCTTCTCATTTCCACTCAGACAGTAAGGGTGATGTCATCAAATTCAAGATTTAGTTGTATTGCTACCTATTCTGATAACTGAGACTATCCCACGAGTTTGGTAGATAACACAACAAAATGATGCACTTATCTTCATTTGATATTTTAATATCAAAAAATTATAACTAACTTACCACGGTATTGAAGGCGTTGATGCTGTCACCCAGTCTCCATCCTTCATCCTCGGGTTATACGGCTTTTTTCGTAAGACAATTTATTCACCCGAGACTTATATTGCTACAAAGTCCCAGTTTGTTCCTGAAATTCTTTCTGTAACTTTCCTAGATACATTCAACAATATGTCAATTTAGAGACACAATCGTATTGTGCTCTTCGCATTTCAATCAACTTCTTCCCGATCTTCATCGACATTGTCGTTGGTTTAGTACTTGGATCTACCACGATCCATTGATCTTTATCATTGACGAGGTCCTCCATCTTGAGCTTCCACAACTCAAAACTTTGACACATTAGATTTCTCGATCTCCCATCTTTTCCTACTCTCATCTTCTTTCACCAAATGAGAATCGATCCGCGGATATCTGCGAGCAGGGTCTGGGCCGGGCAAAGCCCCCTCGAAGCAACAAAGGCGTCCCCTTGAAGGCTGAAACAATGATACCAAATGTAGGTTTAACCGGTACAAAAATTATCTAAATGAATCTTAAAACATAAAATAAACAATAGAGCATAAAACATAAAATAGAAAACAGAGATTTCCCCCAGTCCCAAATCGGGACGACCACGGCTTGATTTTTCATTATATTCCTTTTAGTGTTACAACACATATATATGCATGCGAAGCATTATAAACTAATCCATTAACCACGGATTAGAAGACATAAGCGTAGTTCCCTTGGCCAGGATCTACAAATGCTTAGGTAGCCTCATGCCCTAAAACCATGTGGAAACCCATGCACAAAACCATGGGCGGGTCCACCCACCAGAAAATAAGGTCCAATTTTTTTTTCTTGGGGCATTGTCGCCACCCCTGTGGCCCCCCCGCATGTGATTAGTCGTGGAAAGAATATAACACATACCTAACAACCAATACAATACCTGATATTCCAAGTGGCCCCACATCAAGCTCAACTTCATCAAGAAAGTTTGAGTTAATGGAGAATCTTAGTAAGCACTTCCTTGTAACCTACAAGTTTGAATTCTTACATATCCAACCCAAAGGATATGGTCTTGGATGTCTAATAGTTTCAAGGCCTAGCTACTTAACCAAATATTTGGAAATCAAGTTAGCTTGTGACCCACTATAAAAAAGTGTATCAATCCTGGTATGTTTAGAGACAAATCTAATATGGAAAAGTTCTATTCTTATATATTCAACATGAGTATTATTTGAAAAATTTGAAGAACTAGTGCCTGCAACATGTTTACCTTTCAAACCCATGGTTATAATATTTGTATCATCTCCTGAATCTAACCGTAAGTTGTGTTCATCTATAGCAACAAATTTTCCCTTCTCTTTGGCTTTCAGTCTATTTGGTTTCAATTCTGGATGAAGTTGCCAACAGTGGTCTCCATCATGGCCAGTATTTGCACAGTTCTTGCATGTGAGTCTTTCCTTGTATTTTTTTACAGAGCTATTCCTTTTTTCTTTTCCAAAAAAATTTCCTTCCCCTTTACCTTCGCTTTCACTTTTCTCATCCATGTTTTGTTTTCCCCTTTCCTCCAACTCTGTGGCTTGTACACAAACTTCATCTAAATTTCTTGAGCTGAACATAAGAATAGTATGCTTCAAATAGGAATGCAAACCCCCAATATATTTCAAGAGTGTATCTTGGGAATTCAAATTTATTCCTAACAAGAAATCTCTCTTTATAAACTCCTGAGTATACTCTTGAACCGTTTGACTCTTGAGTTGCTTAAAATTTTTCTAACTCATAATGGATTTCTGCATATAGGCTAATGGATAAAAAATTCCTTTAATGGAAGAAATAAACTCACCCCACAAATGGATAACTTACCATGGATTTTCATTTCCTCTTGAGTCTTTGCTTCCGACCAAACTAGTGCATCTCCTTCTAGCCTTAATGTAGCTAACTCGATATTTATTTTTTCTTCATGAAGGTTTTGAAATCTGCAATATACTGCCAATTGATGGATCCAATTGTATAACTTCTCTGCATTTACCTTACCACTCACTAAAAGGAAAAGACCCTCTAGCGGAGGTTATAAAGGAGGGTTTTAGTGTTATAAAATTGGCCAAAATTGTAAAAAAAACATTTTCTACACATTCATTTCAGTAATGGAGGTTTTTGTGGAGCTTCTAACATAATTTCAAATTGGGTGGACGCAAGTTATTACGAATGTTTTTCTCATCATGCGCTAATCAGGTGTCAACGCACTGGTGCGTTTTAGAGTGAACGCATCGATACTGCAAACCTACCGAGAACTGGGACAAAAAAAAAATATAGGATGCCCCGGGGCATTTAGCAACGTCCCAATACATGTCAGCCATACACTCATCCCGGGGAAGTCAAAGGTGCGAGCACTGGGATGTTAAGGTCTAAAACTGCACCGGGCACACTGTAGGTGATACAATGAAGCGAGCCGTTATAATTGGTATTGGGATTTGTGCAGTTCCCATTGGTCGTATCAACAAATTAGTGCATAATATTATACAAACACACTGGCGCGTAATATCACACAAACTCACCAATCGTTCTAATTGGTATTGGGATTTGTGCAGTGCCCATAAGTCGTATCAATGCACCGGTGTAGAGTATTATACAAAAGCACAAATCATTCTAATTGGTATTGGTATTTGGGCGGTACCAATAGGTCATAGAAACGCACTGATTGGTAGTCTCACATAAATGCACCAGTCTACACTACCGCAAAAATGCGCCAAGAGTTATAATTGGTATTAGTATTTTTGCGGTGCCCATAAGTTGTATAAATGCACCAGTGCACATTAGAATACAAACGCATCGATGCACATTAAATGACACGCAATGGTGTTAATTTTGTATTTTTTAGAAACATCGACCTGTGATAGTGCAATTATTGTGATTTTTTAAAATTCATTATTCATAAAAATTTGACTCATATCTTATAGCAATATTCATATCATTTAAATTTTTATTATTGCATTTGAATGTGGTGTTTGGATTAATTTGTTATATCATATCATAATTATTGTGATTTTTAAAATTCATTATTCATCAAAAGACGACACATATCTTATAACAATATTCATATCAATTAAATTTTTATAAGTGCATTGAATGTGATGTTTCGATTAATTTTTTATATCATATCATCAAATTTCACATCTCTTCATTATAATATTTAATCATCCATATATATAATCAGTGGTGTTACATTTCACAACGACAATGGAGAATGCAATAGAATAAATTAAAACGTGTCTATATATATATATATATATATATATATATATATATATATATATATAGATATAAGCCACTCTTTGTTGTACAAAATGGGACAATTATTGGTATCTCTTTGTCTTTCAATTGGGACACTATGTCCATTACACTAAACAAAATTTCTGATTTCACAGACAAATATTTCAAAAAATACAATGCCTTGCTTTGATATCCAGACATAATGATCATCATTCTTTGCTTGAACTGTTGTCATTGCTCGAGCTACTTCCATGACATGGGTTATTTTGAGGAATGTTTTGTTCACGGTGTTTATTGTTTTCTTCTTCTTCACCTTCCATCTAAAAACATAAAAGTAAACTGTAATGGGTGTATATACATTGGTGAGAATAATGAAAATTGCAATATTATATAATATACATCAATGTAAACTGAAAATAAATGACCTACCATAGCAATAATTGACTCGTTAAATATACACATTCTTTAAAATCCAAATTTCATTGCATATTTCAAGATTTCATCTTTGGCACAGTTCCCTACTTTGTTTTCTACAAGCTTTATACCCCATAACAAATCATATATTTAATATAAAAGATTTTTGTTCTATTAATTATAGACGAAGCTAAGTAAAACAAGATCGATAGATGCTTACAAGTTCCACAATTAATTTATGATATGCCAACATATACTGACAACCCATATTTAACCCAATGTAAATCAATTCATCTGATAGTTCTTCTCTGTATGTTAGCACCTGTTTGAAGACATTCAATGATGATTGTTGTAAAACAACTTAAAATATACAAAAATGAAATCTAGTTAAGATTTTATAAGGAAGTAACAATTATTCACAAACTTAGATATAAACTCTTTTCTTCCTTGTCGTCATGTTTTATGTGTTGAATGGGTTCCATTTTCTTTTCTTTTCTGCAAGAAAATACTTCAAAATTAATATTTAATGCTAGATTGTTTATTTATTGTACTTAATCGAAAAATTCAATGATTACATATTAAATTTGAAGCACATTGTTGTGGAGATGGCTCCTCGTGTGATGTAATTGTGTCCATTTATTTGATCGTCTCCTTCTACACCTTTTTGGACATTCCTACTAGCATATTTCTGATATCAGCTCGTTCATCTTTTGATATTTTCATAATCTTCCTGAAAATGTAACATGGAAATAAAATATTTAATTTTTATATTGATATATGAAAAGTAAATATAAAAAAAGTGATATTTATAAACGATTGCTTTCTAGTAATATATACATATAATTCTAGAAAAACATTTAAAGGAATATTACTTTTTCATTCCTTCTTTTTTGTTGTTGTACGTTTTTGCTATTAAAAGTCTGACATGTCTCATTGACCAATTATCTGGAAACTCTTCGTGTAGTTTAGATAAAAGTTGGTTCTTTGAATCATTGGATTGATTTTTGTATTTTAAGTGGAAAGAACATCTATAAATTTTTTCCACTAGATCCCTCAAAGTTTTGTAAAAGTTTCCCCCCCTTTCATTAACCTCCAACACCACTCCAAATGAGCTAAGAAGAAATTCATTTCATTTGCATGTTCTATTTTTTTCTTTTCTTACAACAACATTCATTTTCTAAGTTGTTGGTCCCTATAGAACATTAAACATATGTGAATTAATAGATTGTTTGAAACATGTTATCTAATAATTTTAAGTATATTATTAATGAAAATTAAAAAAAGAAACTCATATTGGATCGATAGTATTTTTCATTCACTTGATTCATCCTTTTGCAATTTTTCCATTAAGCTCTTACGCTCTTCTGGTCCTAGATCAGAAATAATATTATCGAGCTTCGTAATTTTGTGGATCTGGATGATATACAATAAACAATACATAGTAGTTAAGCTTACATAAAGTTAAAAATTAATAATTTTTGTAAAGAATTTACAAAGAAGTTTCCTTTTTTGTTTTTCTTGATGTGCTATCAGTATTTTTGTTACTTGATCTCTTTTCAGACATTTCTTTATCAATATGAAACCTGTACTATACCATTCATTAATATATTTAATAAATAAATCATAAAATTTTCAGGAAAAAATAAATATCAAGAAACCGATGCGCCTTTAATGATGTACGAGTCGATGTCGGTGTGGCGAGTTCTTATAAATGCACTGCCAAAACAGTAGAAACACCATATGATGCTATGTGTCAAAAGGGAGCACCGATGCGTTATATGTTAACCAGCACACCGCTTAACACGGAAAAATAAATAAAAATCCTCTAGTGTTAGTTTTTGTAGCATATGATGTCATGGAGGGGGCAGTGCGACATATTCTTATAAACGCACTGTGAAAAAAGGGGACCACCGTACGATGCTCTCTGTCAACAAGGAGACCATGTGTGTTATATTTTAAATGATGCACCAATTAACATAGACATAAAATAAAAAGTTATTTTTGTCAAAAAATATGCGCACGGTGTGCTATAATGATAGAGCGCACCAGTGCCCTATTTTACATATGGCGCACGGATTAAAAAAAAATATATTTTTTAATTTTTTTTATCAAATAGTACGGGTGCGATGCCCTATGTTAAAACAACGCACCAGTGCGCTAGTTTACACAGGGCGCACCGATTAAAAAAAATATTTTTTGTTAAAATTCACGCAAGGGACGACATGGATTGGGATTCGACTATATATATAGCAATACAGACCCTATAAATCTAAAGTGAAAAGCCCTAATTCTATAATCATAGAAACAAGAAGAAGCAAGGGCAGAAACAAAAAGAATCAAGGGTTTAGTGTAAAATGAATTTTTTTGTTTTTAAATGAAAAGTAAATTTAAATTTTTTACTTACTGCATAAAAAATACTATATAAAATGTAAAAAAAAACAATAAAATTTAATCACCAGATGGTTTGAAATTCTATGCTATAGGGTTTGAATCACCAGACATTTGGAATTCTGATTGTTTGAATAGTTTTGTTCGAAATTATTCCACTGCTCCACAGTGCTCTCATGCTCCTCCAGGTATGTCTCATGAAAATATCTCCCTGAATTTTTTTGCAAAATTAATGAAATAATGAAAAATGTTTACTATTTAAAGAATTGTTTTATGAAATTAGTTTTTCGAAAATATTTTGTTGCCCATTTTTCAATTTACCTTTTTTTCACTTTAAAAAAATATAGTTGCGCTTTTTTTATTTGTGGTTATTCAGCTCAGGTGTGTTAATTAATAACACCACACCGGTCTATAGTAAGTAAAATGCATTGGTGCAGTTAACTATACATTAGCACTGATAACAATAAGTCATTTTTAAGGCACTGAAATTACTTTTTGGTATGTGCAACAAAATTTATTGTTGATTTTTCTCAAATGCAAGGAGAAAATATCATAATTATATTGAATGGACAATTATTTAAAATGAAGTGCGTTCCATCATATTTCTCAAAAGTCCATCACAGAGTTCTCCCTATCCATCTCGAGGCGTAATATTTACTTTAGATTTTATTTATATTTTCATTATCTAACTCAATTTATGTTTTTTATCCATGTCAATCAAATTAATAAAATTTATAAAGTATACAAATTTGCAGGTTCATGTAGATTCAGAATCGAGTTCAAATGCACAAAATATTCAAACAACTCCAAAACGTCGGAAGCTCTTATCAAGAGCAACATACTGCAAGGCACATTTGGTAGATGAAAATGGAAAACCGCTTCATCCTGCGAATTGTAACAATATTGCATATTTTAGCCACAATCCTGGGACATTGATGGTAATAATAATTGTTTGGTATATTAATGTAATTATTTCAATGTCAAACCAATTAATCATGCATTGTTAACATTCTTACTAGTTGATATCATAGATTTTGTACTAATCATGTTCAAATTTTTTTTTTTTAATTATTAGGATTCTAGTGATCATGAGCAAGCTACATACCCTTTTCTGTTGCACCCCATGAAAATTTCAAATTGAGAGAAGGCTGAATTAAGAGAAAAAATCGAAGAGGAACGATACAAGGAATGGTTGAATCAACCACCTATTCAATTCCCACTACATCAAAATTCACCAAATAGGAATGACTACAACAATAGTCGTTCTTCACAAGCTGGCAATGGAGGCAATCAAATAGAGGTTGGTATCGATGATTACTTAAGGGATACGACTGCCATGGAGACAATGTTGTTAGATGCATTCGAGAGCAATTATCAGCTAGAGGATGATGCTCATATCGTTGACACCTTTTTCGAAAGCCTTAAATGTGCTTCCACCAACCCTCTCTTTGGACCTGGCGGTGAGTCAAAGTCTACACAATTGGGGACAACGATGTTACTGTAAAACTTGAAAGCAAATTTTGGCTTGTCTAATGCATGTTTCTCAGAAATGTTGAGGTAATTTATATCCATAAAGTCCTCCCTTATATTTTGAGAAATATAATCACACATTGAACGTTACGAATGGTCAATTTTATGAACGTTAATAATTATATCAGCATTAATGTACATGATCACCAACTACAGGTTATTCAAAGATAAGGTTCTTCCGAGTGGTAATGTCTTCCCCGGTAGCTGTAAAGAGGCAAATAAATTGGTGAAAATGTTGGGTGTTGAGTAGATATCATATCATGGATGTCAAAATTATTGCATTCTATATAAAGGAGAATATGTAGACAAAGAGTGAAATGTGGGCATGAGAAGTATGATAAATAAAAAAGAAGGGTAAATCATGTGGTCCTCCTTTTAAGATATTGAGGTAGATGCCTATAATCCCAAGGATTCAAAGGCTCTTTCATTGAAAAGTATTAGCTATGTTGCAGGGATGGAATGCCTCACACAGGAGTGAGTTGGGAGTTATGCAAATCCCAACAGATTCAATATCCATGAAGCATATAGAGGACACATGGCCCAAAAAATTCAAGGATGAAGTATGAAGTCTACGACTCAGCATAAACATGGATGGCGTCAAACCATATTCCCTCCATAACACCAAACATTATTTTTGGTCTGTAGTACTGATCAATAACAATATCCCCCCATGGTTGTCCGTGAAGAATGAACATCTTATGTTGGCTCTCAAGACCCTGGTAGAAGACAAGTGGAGAATATGGATGTCTACTTATAACCACTGGTAAATGAATTGAAGGAATTATGGGATAGGATAAATGTATATGATGTATCAAGACCCATCACAGCAGAGAGGAGTTTTAAGTTGTATGGCATATGTGCTTACACGAAACATGATTATCCAGGCTTAGGAGTTTTCTTTGGTACATTACATGTTTATTGATTTGTTTATATATGTAATAATATTCTTTCGCATATTAGTTATTTAATTTGTTGTAATTGTTCTGATCTTCATGATATTCTTTAATGTGCGATGCATATAAATTGTATACAATAATCTCACAAGTCTTGTAACAAAAGGGTATTTTGGATGTAAATTTTGTGGACCTTCTCTGAAAGCTAGATGGTCCAGTGACCTACGTAATCCAGTGTATGTCTACTCTAGGGCATTCATACAATAAGAACACCCTCACAAAAGAGCAGCATCCACTTTCAATGGTAAACGAGAGAGAACCCAAAGGCCTCCAACAATGACACCAGTTGAATGAATTAGAGCATATGATATGGAGAAGGAGAAGGATTTCATAGGGATGTTCGATTCAAATGGGTAACCCATGTTTTATGATCCGTAATTCTTCGACACCTATGTTGAGAAATTTCCCATTGAGATGAAAAGGAAATATATCTTTTATAACCTCCCATATTGGGAGCATCTTAAGATTAACCACTTATTAAATCCCATGCATATATTTAGAATTGTTTCATCTTATTTATGGAAGCACATATCATAAAAAAAAAAGTGACAAAAAGGTTGTTAGGAAAGATATTATTACTTCAAAAACTAAAAAGAAACATTGGCCAAGACGATTAGAAAGTACAGGATCAGAGGTAGGCATGGTTCCCTCTAATTCATGGTATTTCAAAGAAGGTGATGTCCCATGGATTTAAAAAAAAATATGATATTTCTTTGGCAAAGGAAGTTATAATGGGTGTTAGGGTGCCATCTTCATATGGGTCTTTACTACGGCATTGCTTCACTATGGATGACCATTTGTCGTGGTTGAAATCACATGAGCATTTGAATCTTCTAAGAGTACGTATAATGTCAAAAGCATGATTTTATTATTTTTTATATTAATAAATTTTATCCCATGCAGGGATCATAAAACATAATTCATTTTGTATATAATTGCACGTTTTTATAATAAATTTTCAGTGTCATTATCCTTTGTTCATGCGTGGGTGTGTGAAACATGAATTCCCCCAAGACCTGGAATGTGCCATATCTAAATTATTTGCATTTGTACGTTGGATCACGTCAAAGGAGTTTCATGTGGCTATCATTCCACGGTGGCGTCAAGAGATATTTGAGATTGTTTTTATGTTTGAGAAAGAACCACCAACGAGTTTCATGGAATTGCATTTTCATCTTCTAATCCACCTAGTATGTGAGGTTGAATTAGTTGTGGTGGTTTCTTGTCGTTGGATGTTCTTCTTAGAGAATTACATGAAGAAATTGAAAGGATTTGTTCGACAAAGGGAAAAACTCAAGGGGTCTATGGTAGAGGGGTACATATCGTATGAGTATTTCTATTATGCTAGTGAGTACATCAAGAAAATTGACAACAGACCGGGTGTAGTGGTTTGGGAAGATGAAGACAAAAGAGAAGGGGAGCTGCTCCAAATGAATGGAAAATGGCGCTTGATAAAGAGTAAGTGACTTATAATTTTTAAAATTTACACAAAGTAAATATTTGTGTTGAAATTCAATATTATTTATATTTTGATCTCATATCTACTATATGTCGATTTTATTTCTTCAGCGAATGCAGAAATTGAAGCAATCAATAAATTCGTTCCTTACAATTCCAAAGAGACACAACCATGGGTCGCATTGTATGAACAAAAGAGGATGAAATGGGATAGTGACAAGAAATAATTCAAACGGTTGAATGGTATAAGTGTGCCTTATCCCGATCATTTAAAAGAAAATATGCCAAAAATAGGCCCCAACAGCTGGGTTGCTGACTAAGTCAGAGAGAAATATGGTGCAACCGGTCGTTACCCATGTGCTGAAGAGGATGCGCTAAATGTAGGGATTGGGTGCACCCACTCGGTAATGATCTATTTATGTAAATTTGAAACTTAATAATGCACCTTTAAAATGTAATTACATCTATATTTCATATTTTACCTATTGGGTTATTATAAGACACATGACACTATGATTTTTTCAACTTTTTTATAGGTGCATTTTTCCCATCTATGTCGGCACATGGACACCATTTTTGCACAGAAAACGTCGATGATGAACACATAACACAATATTGTGAAGTGGAAGTCGATTTCGATCAATCTAGTTGATCTAGCCACCATGATCAAAACCTAGTATGAGGGATATTAGGTTACATCAGAAAGATACAAGATATCATTGAAGTGGATTTCTCTTCTTTACAATGTGTTATTTTTAGGTGAAAGTGGTGGGACACCTTTGATCGGAATAATGTAAAGGAAGATCGCGATAGTAGGCTGATATGTATCAACTCTAGAAAGACGTGGGATGAAGCTAAGGAGCCCTATCCTTTCCCCAAACACTACAACCATGTATTTGTTTACCTAGATGTGTTGGATATGGATTGGTGGTTCGTATTGAGACATGACCCTAGATGAAAACATATTTTTGAGAACAATAGTGTTTTCATACCAAGCGAGCTAGAAGATAATGAGGGTGATCATGAGAACCTAGAGTTATATGGTACATGGGTTATTTCATCATTTACACATTTTAAGATGGGTTTTTATAAATAAGAGGACTTAATTACCTTATAACTAAGAGTCTTTTTTTTGAAACATTATAATATGTATTTTGAATTAATTGGTAATTTTCATTGTGTTAATGTTAAAATAATTTCACTTGATAATTTGCAATTATGTTGATCTCAAAAAAAATGGCGTGCTATATAAAGTTCTTTTTTTTGCATGTAAGATCACAATAAAATAATGATAATTCTGAAGTACATGAATTTATTTGCATTATTTTCTAAACTTTATTATGTTACAAAAATTCATATTATTCTAGATCTATTACTTTACAATTATTTACAATTTTACAAATTTACAAATTTAAAATTTTTAATAAAATCATTTCACATGAATACAATTAAAATTTTGCAAATATTTTACATACAATTAGAATTAGAATTAGAATTAGAATTACAATTTTACAATTTCACATAAAATTACAATTACAATATTTACAATTACAATTTTAGAATTTACATATAATCAAAATTACAATTACAATCATTTCACATTAATACAATTAAATTTTTACAAATAGTTTACATACGATTAGAATTAGAATCAGAATTAGAATTACAATTTTACAATTTCACATACAATTACAATTTTAGAATTTTACATAAAATTACAATTATAATTACAATTTTACATATATACAATTATAATTAAAATTACAATTACAATCATTTCACATTAATACAATTAAAATTTTACAAATATTTTACATACAATTACAATTAAAATTACAATTACAAAAAATACAAAAAATATCTTTGAAGAAAAAGCGAAGTTCACCCTCCCTTGTGCCTGAGCACGAAATATATCTAAAGCTATACAGAACTGTTGCAAAAAACTGTATACCACCTCACAAGTCGTGGCGCCTATAATAAAGAATCAACATAAAATAAAAGCAAGCAACTAATGTGTTTTCTATCACTGGTATGGTGTGCAATGGTCGAAATCAGTGGTGAGAGGCACCTCACCTTCTCTCAACCAAATGAAGCAATACATAACTTACCATCAGAGACCTGAAAATATGTAGGAGATAGTATATCGGTGCTAATGTATCTCTGGGATTACACCAACTGACTCCCTGCTGCATATGCAACGAGGACCTTTGGGAATGAGGATAAATCCTGTCTTCTCCTCAATAGGCCAATAATAAAATATATTTCCTCATCAATGGGCACGTACCATTGGTTAGGACCAACCCAGAAAGCCTGTCAGTGGGAATTCCACCTGAAGATAAGTAGTCGCAATAACCCACCATGGCCCTTTAGGGATGTAGCCTCCTTATAGAACTTGATGAGGCCTACCTCCCTTAGGAGCACCTGGGTGATTGCCATAATAGGGTGAGGGTACATCTATCTCTCCCTCTCTCTTGCCTCCCATGGGCGAACCACATTATACGGCCGCCATATGTTCTTGTTGTTCCCTCTCTTCTCGCTTTCGACGTCGCTGAATGATTCACATATTAAATAGTTATTTTTTATTAAATGAGACATGTATTTATAAATAAATAAATAAATATATATATATATATATAATTTTTTTTTTAAAACAAATAAAAAACAGTTGCCGTGCCCAAAAATAGTACCCATACCGATGCATCTATTTTTATCGCGCATCGGCCGCGATGCACCTGGAAATTTTCAGTGCACTGCACATCATGACATGTACTTTATCAAGCGGCGCATTGACTAAAATATCCATCCTGGGACAGATAATTCTATCCATGCACCGCTAAAGGCCAATTAAAGTTCAATGGTACGGTTGTTTAACTGATCGCAGCGTTGACTATGTACAAATTCGGGAGGGCGATCCGCTGACCAAGCTACTCGACCCGGGGTGGATAGTTTCATCAGCGCACCGCCCTCCTGGCATAATTACATGGTCAATGGTGCAGTGGTATAACTGACCTCACCATTGACTATGTACCAGTATCAGGAGGGCAGTGCATTGAATAAACTATGTGCCCCAGGGCGTATAGTTTAGTCAACGCACCACCCTCCTGACATGAGTACATGGTCAACGGTGCGGTTGCTTACAGGACATCACCATTGACTCTGTCCAAGTTTGGGAGGGTGGTACGCTGACAAAAATATTCACCTTGGGTTGCATATTTTTGTCAAAACAGTGCCCTCCTAAACTTGGACATAGTCAACGGTGCAGCATGGTAACTGATCGCACCTTAATTTATCTAATTTTAAAAAAGCACGGTGTGTCATTTTTGTATCGCACCGAAACCAATGCGGATACCATTAGCACCAGTCATGGTGCAGCCTGTAAATTTACAATCAACGCCATGAACCGGTGCGAGCTGAACTGCTTGAGTGCACCGTGCGGGAATTTTTTTTTTTTTTTTTTAATGGTGAATTTTAAGTATTTTTACAAAAATAATCCTTTAAGAAGTTTAATTATGGAGAAACAAGTAAAATACCTGTACATTTGGGTTTCAATGAGGCATATTTGCTGTAGAATTCGAAAAACTATATTTTCCCACCATTTTCCAAAATTTGAAATCGAGATGGTGGGAAATGGACGACACCAGTGCGTGCAATGGGAGCACCGATGGTAGGGTGCCTCACACAAGGGAAAATTTCACCGATGCTTGGGAGCTTTGGAGCACTGAAGAAGTGAAAAACGTGGATTTTTGGTTGTAATTTTTTTTTATTTAACCATGTTCCGGTGCATGGGTTTTTGAGGCACATCGCGCAGTTTCTTCCAACCGCACCGGAATGTTTCAGTTTTGGTGCGGGTTTTTAGGATGCACCGGGGCTTATATGTGTAGAGAATAGGTGCACTATATTAATTAGATGCACTGGGTGGGTTTGTATGGAGAGCACGGTGTCTCTATGTGCCAATTGTATTATGCACTGATGCTTTTCTAGTGGAACACACCGGTGTGGTGTAGGATGAGAAATGCACTGGACAAAAAACATCCGCAAAAACCTCCACCCACCAAAATCCTCTAGAAACCTCTGCTACAAATGGATATCTAGGCTATTTTTATAAGGGGTTCCTCAAAAACACCTGCTAGAGGGTCTTTTCATTCTAGTGATTGTACATGGGAAGTTCAAACTTGATGTCCAACTTGAGTAATGGAGTCTTTCCTTTTGTAGCTTTTGAGTGAGTGTGAGTGGTATTTGTGGTGGAAGTAGAAGATGATGTAGATGGGGATGATGAGGATGACTAAGATGGTGGAGATGGAGGTGGATTTCCTCCGCTGCCCTTTGAATTCTTCTCTTCATCCTTCTTACCCTATGAATATCCTACTCCATATGGAGGCTTAGAACCTCCTCCTGCTCTTTTTGAAGTGAATACATCAAACATGATTTTAACCATTCTTTGAATGTCCTTGAAGTATCTCTTGAAATCTTCTTCTTATGAATGTCCTTGAGTCTCTCCAACACATGACATAATGGCTAACGATTCAAGCTCAACTCTTGATGCTTGTACCTCTTCAATCAACTCAGTTAATTGTACAAATTGTACCTCTTCAATATCAACTTCTTGTGACAAAACCTGAGGTTATTCAAGTGAAGCTATGAGTGGAATTTGTTAGCACCCTGTAATTAGCAAGATTCATAAAACTCCAACTGCAGGGAGAAAATTATTTCAACCACTTTGGGATTCTAGGATCTAGCCCTCCTGAATCCAGAGAGTGATCTCTCCAATAAGTGCAAAGATGGATTTGTCTTTGGATTTTTGGATAATGATATTAGGCTAGTTATTAAGGCCAAGGGTTTGTTTTGTTTTTGGATGGTTGAGCATGATTACTGTTTGAGGTGGAAAGTTCTAAGTGCAAAGAGTTTCAAAGGTGAGAAGTTGCAAGCAAATAGAACAAGTTGTGGCCAAGAAGATAGATAATTGTAGGTTTTAGTCCATTGGGCTATGGAGTCATAATAGGGTTTAATTGAAACAACAAGAGGCAAGAGTGGTACATGGGGCAAGTCATCTATGTCTAAGGATCTATTTGAAATTTGATTTATGGAATGAAATGATACAAAAAGAAGGAGAATTAAAAAGATGAAGAACAAAGAGTAGCCTAGGATCTGGTAAGTACTTTGAAACTAGCCAGCCTTTGACAAACACTTAAGAAAGACATGAAATTAAACTAGGATCTGGTAATTACTTTGAAACTAGCCAGCCTTTGATACACTTTCAATAGAAAACATATAAAAACAGAGGGAAACACAAATGATAACAAAGGATGGTCTAAGATCTGGTAAGTACTTCTAAACTAACTAGCTTTTAACACATTCCAAGGGAAACATTCAGACAGTCTTTGGGGATAAAACTAGGACCAGGGCACACCATATATTCCTTAGTTCATCTCTAATTAACATGAAATGAAAGTAACATCCAAGAAAAATATTCAGCTAAAACAATAAGACGAGGGAACGCCAACATTCTTATGCTTAAACTGAATTAAATCATTCCTAAATAACACAGATTGGAAGAAAACATTCAGATAAATATTTTCAGTCAGAGAAGGGTACTGATATACAACAGGTCCTAACTCTATGCATGTTTTTCTTTATAAGAGAATATGAACATAGTGAAAACATAAACAAAACAACAAGTCACAATGAGAAAAACATCACCGTCAACATAGACCAGGATCCCATAAATCAGCTTGTATTGATGCTCCAAACCAGTTACAGCTTTAAGTCCAATGATTTAGTTTAGCAATCATCTACACATCTTAGCCTAACTTTTCTATCACAAGTAGAGCTCCAAGGGCTAGTGAACACTATTTACAGGTAGAAGTCTCAAGCTCAATTACATTCCAATGTTTAGTAGCCAACTCAACCAACCCCTCACTCATCTTCCGCAGTAGTATGTATAGAAGAATGAGGATATGAGATCTGATAAAAGATCCCTAAAGATAATTAATACAGACTTAATGGCTTCTCAGCCTTTGGGGGGCTCAATGAAAAAGCTTACATAGGTGTCCTCTGTATTAAATAATTTACATTTAAGATTTAAGCTCGGTGGGAGCTCTTCTTGACTTTTGAGGCTCAGTGTTGTGTTAAAGTAACTCTGCTGATATTTCGTCATTAAGTTTATTTGCAGAATTAACTTCTCTGACTATGTTGAGGCAAATACCTAATCTTGATCAATAACTTCGGCCTCTGTTTGAATGCTTTGAGGCACAAGTGGCACTGTGGTAGCTAGGAGGAATCAATTTGCCTCAGATGTGGCGGTGGAGGCTTTCTGTCTGATGAACCTTTATGATTTTTCTATTAACTATGTTTTAATTGGGGATTAGGCTTTTGATAAACCATCTTAGATGTAATCCCCAAAGATCTGTCTTCAATATTTTGTTCTGGTATGTTTCCTATCTTCGACACTGATACTCTTCAATTTGTGATTGATTTACTATGTTTGTGGTGTGAAGGGCTGTGCAGGGGTGATATGGCATCAATGCCTCATAAAAAACCGATGAAACATGGAGTTTAAACCATGTGAATGATTCTCTCTGATGAATCGAAGGTAGGAGGATCGTCACCCTCAGCCTTTGAATTTTCTTCAGCATGGAGGAAAAACCATTTAAACCCTGCAAAATACAAAAAACGTTATGAAATCCTGCATATATAGGTTTACTGCTTTGGAAGGGCATGTGGAGAGAGCATGGCCGTTGGATGGCATCATCCAACGGTCAAGATTGGTCAGAATAAATCAAAGGGAAGGCGGAAGAAGAATTTAAATCGGAGCCGTCAATCATGTAGAGATCGACGGTCGGGAGTGGAGGTGAATAAATGACGTGAAGGGGTCACATTATTCGGATAAATAAAATAAAAAGCGGAGTCAAAGGTTTAAAACCTTCGTTTCGGTGAAAAATGGTTGAAAAATGAGTTTGGGGATCGGGACACACGTGGGTCGTCGGATGAGATCGGCCCGCATGATCAATGGTGGAGATCGGGTACCGAAAAACCTTATAAAACATGCTCGGACTTAAAAAAAAAAGGTTAATCAAATCATGCTGTATAAAGTCCCCCATATCCGGATTTACTGACTGTGCGGGGAAACAATAAATATTCAGCCCAATTAAAATTTTATGCGTGGGTGTTGATGTGGCGCTGAGGCGATGGAGTGTGGGCCGTCGATCTGCAGATCAGATCGACGACGGAGATGTTTTTAAATAACCACGTCATACCACATTTATCTTACGAGTTTCTTCAGGGCGTGATCACCGTCCGATGAGTGGGCTCAAATCAGATGGCACGCATCGATATCGTGCTCACTCCACATCTGACTTTTAATTTACGGGGAAAATCGTATCGCCATACTGCCCAAGCCCATGTGTCGGTCGGCGGCATTGATCGCTACCGATCGGGGAAAACCGCTTTCCTCTCAAAAGCGCTGTGATCAATCCCGCCCAGTTTTGAATAGTTAATGACCAAAGAATATTAAAAACCCAAAATTTAATATAACAAAGGTTTAAGCTTTGGGGGTGGAAAATATATTTGCAGTATGATTTGGCGCCCGTCTGCGGGGCCGTGGGTTATATGGAACGCAATATGACCGGGGGTTTTATGCACAGGTCTAATCGGCATCAGAGCTTTTAACATGGAAAAATATTTTCCCGCTCGGCTCTTTGCAATGTGATAAGCGCTTAAAGGCTTAGCGCCTGGTTCTAGCACCAAGGCGTATGGAGGGTAAGGGTTAAAGACTTAGCCCAAGGGGGCTTAAGTCTATAATATAAAAAATGTGACTTTTATGTAATTTCGATGTTTTTCTAATGGACGTTGGGGGGTTTCGATAAGGCAAAGAAAGAGTCTTAAACCTTAAAAAAGGAGTTTTGATGGAGAAAAATGGGGAAAAGATGAAAAATGAGGGATTTTATGGGGGATGAAGGGGTTAAAATGGTGCTTGCAGCAGTATTCTCTCTTGGAAATCAGCAGAATTTCTGAATGTAAAATGGGCACAACAGTGAAGATTTGGACAGAGGCATGGGGCCTTTCAAGAGTCTTCAAGAGCGAACAATTTTTAGCAGTAAAATGTATTCCTTAAAGACTCGAAAAATGATTTAGCCACCTTTTGGTATAACAAATTTTATAGGTGGCTAACAGTGGCTCCACTTGGGGATGGTGCCTTCTTGAAGGCATTAAGAACTTCAGACTTGCTTTCTCTGGGAATTTGACCCGTGCCTCATCCATTGGGCTACTCTTCCTTTGTTGGGATGATCTTGCTCTGAAAATATATTAGCAGCCATAAAAACAATAGATCTTTCATCAACAAGATCTCTACCTACCCAATCCTATAGATCTAACATTTTTTCTTCTTTAGAGTGCAGTTGGATTGGCAAACTCTTTTTCAACATTTTATTCCTTCGAAAGCAGGAAAACTAATCTATTTCTACTCCTTATTTCTCCATGGACTCAGATTAAATAGTTGAGCCCATATGATTCTCTACCTAATCTACTGTCTATTGGGATTAAACTGTCCAACAGACTTTATTCTCTAAATTCTACAACAGAAATTTAAAAACAGCCAAGTCAAGATTAAGCTGTTTGACTTGCTGCGATCTATGGCATAAAAAACAAACTGCACATAGAGATTATTTCGCACAAAATTTAAAACACAAGTGGAAGGCTTGAGATCTAAAATTTGAAAGCACTTCCTTCCCCCTTTTTGCAGCTCTGTTTTGACTTTTGTTTTGAGTTATCTTTCCTTTGTCAACTGGTTCGGATTTTAAACTAATTGGAACCAAATTTACATCTTTCTTGCCTTAGAATTTGAAAAAAATTTGAGTCATTGTCTTTGGAAACTTAGGTTCATATTTTAAGCATGTTCGAACCTTTAATTTCTATCCTAATCTATCTACTGATAAGCCAAGTTTAAATAGTTTGGCAAATCGAATTCACTATCTTATCAGCAGAAAATTTAAAACTAATTAGTCAAGATTAGGCTGTTTGACTAAATAGGATTGTGTTTTTCAAGAGTGACATTTAAGCTTGCACACTTTCAAATTCGTTTCTCTTTTTTGGTATGGGGCTATACCTCTCTTGTTTTCACAATCTTCCCTCTTTTCTTTCTTTTTGTATTTTTATTTTTTCTAACTTTGAATGCAAAGATGAGTGGAATATTTATAATGGAAAAATATAAAAAGGCTTTCAAAATATGAGATGTATCAAGAGAAGTAATGCTTAAGCATCCTGCCATTGACAGGACCCCCAAACAATTCTACTCCATTCAACTCTTGCAAGAAAAATGCATTATTACCAGCAGCTGAATGGATAGAGTAAGGGCCAAGCCACAAATTGTCAAATTTTCCGTGCTTGCCCTTGTCTTCCCTCCTTGAGTTCCACTTTAAAACTTTGTCCCCTATATTGAAATTGCTGGCCTTCGTTCTTCTGTCAAAAAGATTTTTAATGCCATCCTACTTCTGCAATGCTTTTTTATAAAACTCCTCTCTGGTTTTCTGAAGATGAACTGTTTGATTGATCCTTCTGATCATATCATCATCTTCGGTTTGCAACTCTTGAATCAAATTCGTAACTGGTACACCAAGGCTGGTAGGAAAAATTGCATCAGTACCATACACAAGCTGGAAAGGTGACATGCCAATAGATTTCTTCAAATTCAATCTGTTGGCCCAAAGTGCATGAACTAACTTTGTGTTCCAAGACTTTTTGTTGTCCTCCAACAGTTTCTTGATTATATTCACTAAACTTCTGTTTGAGGATTCAGCAAGTCCATTACCTTGAGGGTAATAGGTCGTAGAATTCCCCAATGTTATCTGATATCTGTGACAGAATTCAACCATCCTCTTTGATCCAAATGCTGCTGCATTATCAGTGATGATCTTGGTAGGACAACCAAAACTGGAGAGAATGCTAGTCTCCATGAATTTTATAATAACCAAATCATTGGCCTACCTACAAGGTATGGCTTCTATCCACTTAGTGAAATAGTATGTGGCAGTGAGAATCCATCTATGCTGGGCAGAAGATGGTGGATGGATTTCTCCTCTGAAGTCAAGTCCCCACTGTTGAAATGGAGCTTCAATAGTAACTGGATGCAGAGGTAGGGGTAGTAGTTTTATTTTGCCTTCAAAAAGTTGACATTTATGACAGGCTATGATCATCTTATGCACATCATTGAAAAGAGTAGGCCAATAGAAACCAGCCCTAAAAATTTTGTTGGCTGTTGTCTTCCAGTACAAATGACCTCCACACTCTCCTTCATGGAACTGGTGCTTGACCTTCTCTAAATCAAACTCAAGCAAACATTTAAGCAATACACCACTTGCATTTTTCCAATAAAGACATCTATCTATAATGCAATAGTTTATAGCTTTTAACTTTAGGAACCTTGCCTTTGTTTTTGTCAAACCAGGACGTGTATTTAAATTAAGAAAAACATAAATAATATCAACATACCAAGAGGAATTCATAAAATGGTCTTCAACAATGGGAGTTGAGATTTCCTTTTGAGCGTCCAAAGCATCAATCATATTAATATCAAGAACTTCAACATTGGATTCAACCATTAATCTAGCTAGACCTTGGCATTTGATCAGCTTAGTGGGTTTTATCTCTAAATCATATTCAAGGATAACAACAATCCACTTACCTCTCTTACCATTTGGGTCCTGCATTAGAATGTCTTTAACAGCTGAGTTTGGGACAAAGGCAATGACGTGTGAATGAAGGATGTATACTCTGAAGTCTTTCAGAGCTTTAACCAAAGCAAAAGCTTGCTTCTCCATAATGTTATACTTCAGGGGGGAATCCCTCAATGCCTTGCTAAAGAATGCAATAGGCTTCTCTTGTCCTTGTGTATTTTTCTGTAAAAGGACAGCAGCTATGGTATGTTCTGATGCAAACGAAAAAATATAAAAATCTTTTGAAAAATCAGGACTTATTAGAACCGGCGTTTTGGTTAACGCTTGTTTCACCAGCTCAAAGGACTTCTTTGTTTCCAAGGTCCATTTTACCCCTTGCTCCTTCTTCAACATGTTTGTGATATTTCTCATAAGCTCAGCCAAGTTGGGGATGAACCTTCTCAAAAAGTTGATCTTTCCAATGAAAGATTGCAACTCCTTGATGTTCCAAGGATGAGAGATTTGCAATATGGCCTCAATCCTTTTGGGATCTATCTTAATACCCTCTTCTGAAATGATGTGCCCAAGAATTTTACCCTCTTGGAGCCCAAATAGTGTCTTCTTAGGGTTTAAAGATATTCCAAACTTTCTGCATTTCTCGAAAATCTTTCTTAAATGTTCTAAGTGCTCTTCATCTGTTTTTGAAAACATAGTCACATCATCAAGGTATATAATGATGAAGAAGCCCAGTTCTTCCGAGAATGCTATGTACATGGCTCTTTGGAAAGTTGCTCCAGCATTCATTAGACCAAAAGGCATTTTCACATACATGAAAGTGCCCCGTGGTGTAGTAAAGGCTGTCTTTAATTGATCAGCAGGGTGAACTAAGATCTGATTTTACCCTGAGTAGCCATCAAGCAAAGAAATTCTTCTAGACCCTACCACCCTTTGTAAAATATGATCCATTTTAGGTAAAGGGTAGTTGTCTTTCAATGAAGTTTTTTTTAAGTCTCTAAAGTCTATACAAAGCCTGATTTCTCCAGTTTTCTTCCTAACTGACACCAGATTAGACACCCACTCAGAATATCTAATAGGGACAATAATACCAGAATACCAAGCAATTTTCCATACATTTTCATGATCTCCTTTTGAACCAAAGGCAACTGCACAGGGTTTATTCTGCGCAATTTTTGTTTGAATGGTTTTTGGTTTTCTTTGAGGGGAATTTTGTGTTGTATTATTTCAGTGTCATAGGATTTAAGATCTTCGTAACTCCACGCAAAAACATCAGAAAATTCTTTAAACAGCTCTATGTATTTGAGTTTAATGTGAGCTGGTAAAGTCTTAGAGAGTTTGATCATCATCGGTTTAAGTTCACTGCCTATATTGCACTCTTCCACTTCAGTCTCTACAGGTTCCAGTTTTGGCTTCCTGGCCACATTGTTAAAATCAAACAACTCTTCTAAAGGCACCAGACCCTTAGGCAAACTTTCATCTTTAGAGTGCAGAGTTTCTAACTCATATGTTTCTAACTCTACATTCAATTCATTTTTGTTCTGAAGTTTTCTTGACAATAGATTAATGTTGGCAAGTTCAAGGGACGGTTCTTCTTCACCAAGAAAATTTTCTTCACTGCAGTCTGTATCATAATCTGAGTCCGAACTGTGTAGTTCGAATTCATTTCTGAATTGCATGAAGTCTTCTATTTGTTTGTCTCCGTCAAACACCTGCTAATACTTTTCATTATCAGGCACAGCTGGTCTGAATTTTATTTGAGTTGTGCAGTCTTTGGTTTCATATGGCGTTAAGCATGTTCTAGCTGCAAATGCTAAATTATGAGCCGCAATATTTCTTTTCCTCGGGACAAAAATTATCTGTTATTCCTCAAAAGTTTTTAAAAGGTCCATGACATCGTTTCGGTAGGCCCTAAGTCTTGGTTGATTTGGGTTATACTCCCCATTGACTTGCCTAATGACTAACTCCGAATCCCCATATGCTTTGATTTTCTTGGCTCCTAACTTTTTCAACAAACGTAAGCCTAAGAGAAGGGATTCATATTCCGCGATGTTGTTGGAACACTGAAAGTTTAATCTGCAGGAAATGCTTTCTGTGCGGTTGTTTTCAGTGTTACAGATCTAGATACCTGCACCAGCGTTGGTTCTAGTGCATGACCCGTCAAAGTACATGCTCCACAGAGGACTATTTTCGGTTTCATCTTGGTTACTGTCCTCTTCAACTACCGTGCTTTCTGATTGTTGTTGAATATCAGCGCTTAGTTGAACTTGTTCTAACTCCTCAGATCTTTTATTGGGTT